>VWYO01000330.1:569434-591290 GCA_013400275.1 Rhadina sibilatrix
AAAAAAAAAAAAAAAAAAGTAATTTGAAACTGATGGAGATACTTGAAAAAGCTGGTTTAGAAATTAAAGGTTGGGAGTTTCAGGTTTTTTTGTCATACTTCAAAATCAGAATACCAGTGTACTCATAGGGATAATTACAAATAAATTTAAAAAAAAAAAAAAGATTTTTAGAACAGTGAAATCAAATGTTTTGGTTTCAAAAATGGATAAGTATTTTCCAAAAGTGATTCAACATCTTAACTTTTAGTTGCTGTTCATGGAAAACATTTTCCAAAACTTCAGTAATGCTAATGGAAAAAAATCCCCAAGTTTCTGCCCAAACTTAATACAACTTTTTTAACCAAAAAACATCACATATATGGAAGAAGAGAAGATGAAGGACACCCCTCATCCAAGAACAAGAGGTCTACAGACACTTTGCTAGACAGATTTTCTCATCAGTACCTAACACTTCCTGTTACAGTTCCTTATGAACTGCCTACCAGGGGAGATAAACTGGAGCTGCCTGGTCTCTCCAGAATCTTCCCAGATCTAGGGCAGAGCTGTTTATCCTATTTTACACCAGCTAGGACACACATGTGGCAGCTGGGAATTTTGCAATTCTTTTCATTTAACTTCTATTGTCTCTGACATGATTCATGCACTAGGGCTACAGGGAAAAATACAGAAAATATATCTAATATATTATATTCAGCTTGGAGAGTTTCAGAAAAAATCAGCTCCTTCTGCAGTTGGAGAGCAGAGGAAAGGGAGCAGAAAAGTGTGACTAACTGTTCTTGAATATACAAGAGATGTGAACCAGTAAAGGAGCTGTGTTACTGTGGCTGGGGAGTTCATAGATCTGTGATTCACAGCATTACAGAGCCCATTTGGTATGCAAAAAGAGAGGATGATGAAAGGAATAGTTAGTCATGGAGAAAAAGCTAGACAGAACACACAAAGATGCTAACCCCTGGGAAAGGAGCATATTCAAGTGTGATCCACAGCCTGGGAAAGAGAATACAGTCTTTTTTTCTTTATTTTACTAAAAATACCTTCTTACTTTGGTAGGTAGAGCACTCAAAGGAGTGGTCCTACACCTCAGCCTTGAATGAGGACCATGAGCTCCAGTGCACTGCTCAAGCCTATCTCAACCCAAGTGGATGGAACATTATTCCTCAAGCTTTTGCTAAAACCAGACAGCCATATTCTCTCATGACCATACATTTTTTTTCTCCTCTTTCCAAACAAACAATTTAGAAAATGTTATTTGAGGCAGGCAAAAGAGGAAAGAAGTCCATGCTAGCTGTGCTGCTGGAGCCCACAGTGTACTACACTCTGCATGCAGTTGCTGAAATCACCACTGTGGAAATGCTTGCAGATAGGTTGTGTTTCTCTTAAACTTTCACCTCCTGAAAACAGTAGTGTTCAAAGTAGGGATGAAGGAGAATGATTTGCCTTAGGGATCCCCTTGTCGACTCCTGTGATTGCTGTTGAAAATGGTCTGGATCTAAAAGACCACAAAGGCGTTTGATGTTCTTCATATATATCCTTCAGCAAAAGAACTGGGAGAACAGTCAGTGCTCCTGTGCGTGTGTGTTTGCATTCTGAATAACACACACAAAACAAGCTGTGCCCTGCCTGTTTGGAACAAGCTCTATCCTGCCTTGATGTACCCATACCATGTCTCTTCCACTGGTGTGTGTACGTGTGTGAAGAGGAGAAGCAGGAAGGGGGAGAAATGGCATTCATATGGAAGAGATAGGAGAGGGGCTAGGGAGAAAAGATAGGAAGATAAATGGAGAGGAGGAGAAAAACTGGTGGGCAGAAATAAGACAGCCTCAAAGAAGAAAAAGAAAAAGAAAAAAAATGAGATAGGGAGTGAAAAGGCAATTCAAACAAAAAAAAAGCTCAAAAGACAGATGAAGAAGCAGGCAAACATGAAGAAAGAGGCAACAAAGGAAGGAAAACAATGTAAAATATAAAAAGACAAAATTACTATCCCACTGAAAAGAGCTAACCAGAGCAACATGGGATAAATCAGGTTGGTAATATGGCAGGAAACAAACCAAAGAGGAAACATGGAGGACACTAACACAAGCCTCATTTAACACTGTTCATGGGACAGGCCCTCCAATGATTATTTGTTATACAGTTAACCTTTAGGTACTGATATGGATGATATCTGGTCCCTTATGGATGATATCAGATCTCTTAGCAGCAAATACAAGCAATGAGGAGAAATGGCTACAAACGTGACTGCCAACCCACTCTCCTGGGTGGGAGAAGGATTCCACAGAAAAGTCAGGGTAAAGCAGAGAACTGAACCTCAGCATACTGTCTCCTTTAAGTCAAGGCAAGTCTTCTGCCTTTTCTTCTCTGCCATGCTTGATGGATGAATCCCTGCTAGTACTGTCACTCACCTCTAGTCAGGACACTAGACCAACTAGCATCTAGGAATAATGGGACAAGAGTATGGTAAACAAACAATTCAGCCTGCTGCCAGCAGTAATTTCCCCAGCACAGAGTACAGCCCCCCTTTCTCCAATAATGACTCCAGATGGTTTTGCTGCTTTCCTGCTAGGTTAGGACTACCGGCCAATCTGGGAACATATATCCAAGTCATAAAATGAATTATGGCCAGCTGCTGCAAAATAAAGAAAAAATAATTAAAAATAAAAATAAAAAAAAAAAAAAGTAGAAAAATTTTAGAATGATTTCCCATTCACATAAGCAGCAAAAATGAAACACGGCATCATCAGGAAACTGTTTACCATGGGTGTCTTTACCATATCCATTAAAGCTCTTGAATGTTGCTCTGAATCACAAGGCATCTCCAGGGCCCTGTGGAGTAGGCAATGCCTGGGTATGATATCCCCCAGCAGTCCTCCTGCTAAACCCCCTGTTCATGCTGTAAGGAAACACTCAAACACACAAGTGATCTCATTGGTTTTTGCAGCACTATTTATGGTGATGTCAAACTATTCACCTGAGTGAGGGCTTTTTGGCAGTTAGGCTAAAAAAAAAAAAACTACCCAGGAGCATTTTTTTCCACCTGAACCAAGGAAAGGTTTGGACCTGAATTTATACCCCACTCTGGGTTTCACCAGTGTGCATGTGTGCAGGCACCACAGCTGCCCCTGAGTGATTCACTGCATCTGCGTGGGAATGAGCAGGCAAAATCAGTCACAGCCTGTCACCCTTTATGGCCCTTCTTACATCAATAATGTTGGTATGTAAAGGACACAAAAGCTGCAGGTAAATCTCACTGGTATATTATTATTTTTTACATCAGACTGGTCATGTTCTTGCTCAACCATAACTTTCCTATCTGAAACATTTCTGGTTCCTTTAAAACATGAGTTAATAATGATAAATCAAAGATAGGGATGATCCTAAATTAAAGAGGCACAGCACAAGGCCTTGCTATAATCAAGGAAACTATTGTTATCTAGAGACACAGAAGAGTCACATTTAATTCTGCATTCCACACTTTAGCCCAAAGAAATACTAATCCCCTTAGCCCCCTTGCACGGTGCCGTCCAGCACGTGCCCATCAGAAACAATGAACACATACATCAAGGGAAGAGTAAGGGTAATTTCCCGTGGTTGTTTTACAAGCAAGAGATTAAATTGTGACTACCCTGCAGAGGTTTAAACAATGGCTTGTAATAAAACCGATGCCATAATATGTAATCAGAAGTTTGACATGCCTAATGCAGCATTCATATGTAAAACGTCTGCAGCGGAAACAGCCCAGCCCTCTAATTTCAGTCTTTGTTTGGAAATGAAACCCTGGTCCAGGTACCTCTGATCACCTGCTGGAGTCTCTGTCAAAGGATGGAGACAGATTTTCATGGAAATGACACAGGAGTCAGACTGGCTCCATGCAGGCAGGCAGAAGCTCTCTGAAGCCCCGGAGAAGGCAGGCTCTGCTTGAGCCTGTTAGTAAGCACGTAATTGCTACGCATGACTGCATGGGCAAATTTTGAAATTTATCTGTTACCCTGCCCGTTCTTCCACTAACTAAACCACCCCACGAGGTTCCTGTATGATATCAGAGACATTTACTGCATCATTTGATGTCTTCCTAATGTTAGAAATATCCCACAGACATTCATCCAGTTTTCCTAAATGAAAGCAGGAGGTCAAAAGTCATCCATGCACTTAAGCCCACTTTACTGGATTAAAAACCCAGGGTGGCCACAGTCTGGATCTCAGCAAACTCTTGGGGAAGCACAGGGGGTGACAAACACGAATCAGGCTCTAGCGTTGGCAGTGAGTGGCCAGGCTGATGTGCGAGAGGGCAAGGACCGGAGGGGTGGGACAGGGACAGGCAGGTGACACAGCCTGGGCCGGGTGGGGGGAGCTGGAGCAGGGCTGTGAGGGAAGCCAGGGCGGAGAGCGGCCTGTCGGGAGCAGAGCGGGACGAGGCGGAGGCCAGAGGCAGAGGGGGCTGCGGGGCGGCGGGCAGAGCTGCCGGGCAGGAGGAGCGGAGGCAGCAGAGGGCCGGCACAGCAGCTGCGGCAGCTGGGCAGGGAGGGCGGGCGGCCCCTCCAGAGCCCAGGCAGCATCCCAGCGAGCAGCCACAGGCGGCTGTCTGAGCTCATCTGAGGGCAGCGGCTCCGAGCACGCCTCCTCCTGGGGACGATGTCCGGCAGCATCCACCCAAGCCATTCCGAAACATCGCGGTTATGGAGCGTCTCCCTGATTAGGCAGTGGCGAGGCCAGGCGCTGCATGCACCGCAAGCATCACCGCAGCATAAGCATCAGAAAGCAAAGTGAGGCTTTCAAAGTCCGTAATAAAAGACGCCGTTCAGAATTTATAAATTATTTGTACTTTTGGCTCAAGGCTGCAAGCTTTGATCAAATATTAAATATATTAAGCAAGTGCTTGAAAAGCACCACAAATTGTACTAAAAAAAAAAAAAAAAAAAAAAAAAAAAAAAAAAAAAAAAAAAGGCAACAAACCTCCACCTCATTCAGTAGTCAGTAACAATTCTCTTGTAGTTTAATCTGCACACGACTACTACAGATCAGTGAATACCAAAAAGGGATCGGTACCTGCTTTGTAAGTCGTTTAGGTGCAATTTGCCTACATAATGGGTGGCTGATGAGACAGTGATGATCCTAGCGTTGTGACTGTGCGTTCCTGATTGCTTCAGCGTATCCAAGAGGAGGTTAGTCAACAGGAAGTGTCCCAAGTAGTTCAAGCCGAAGTGCTCCTCAAACCCATCCTCTGTCTTCCTTTCAGGGACCAGCATCACCCCAGCTGGAGGAAAAAGTAGAGGTAAAACCTGTTGATTTATTTCAGAGGAGCAGCAAGCAAGCAGGAGAATCTCCTGCTGCAGAGGGTAAACACAGCATTTAGAGCAGTGGGTGACGTGATGGCATGTAAAGTCGAAACTGATTGATTCCTGACAAGAAAAATGTTTAAACCCTCACTTTGGTTTCCTTATCCAGATAATGTGCTGACTGACTCTCTCTCTCCCTCCCTGCAGGACTGTGAGTTCATTTGTGAAAAGTGTTTTCAAAAGGTGGGAGCTGGGCGATCCCAACAACATTCCCTCCATCAAAGCTCTGAGCAGTGGAGACAAGACCAGGCTAAGCAGCAGACCTGCTCTCCCAGACAGCTTTCTCCTGGGTCCTGGCTGGAGTTTAAAGCTCTGGTGAGTCTACATCTGAAATCTGCAACTTCTGTCTCACTGGTGTGGGTGAGAACAGATGTAGTAAATTTACCCAGTATATCTTAATTACCATGCTTACAAGCAGCTGCATATTGAAATTAGGTTTTCAATGCTTATTTTGGCAATATTTTTGCATAAATTTCCACAAACCACAATTTTCAAACTCAGTGTCTAAAATAAGTATCCACATCCCCAACATGTAATGTTGATTTCAGCATCTTGCAGAGAATTCTGAGCTCATGTATAAATTATATCATGTATTGAGGCTGTGTGAGGGATAGTTACCCTGCTCAATTATAGCATAGACTTGAATGCTATAAATTATTCCTATTTTATTAAAAGTTAATTACTGTACAAGTAGACATGACCTTTGTCATTTAAATGTGCATGGACATAACTCATGGAGAATCCTGTTATAGGATGCTTTTCTCTAACACCCATAAATATGATGCAGCAGAAAGGCCACCTCTGAACACAAGACATGAGAGAGTGTCAGCTTAATCCTCTTGCTACTTCATGTGCCCACTAAAAAGCCTTTAACGTCCCATTTCCTGATGTCAGCCTGACCTGATGATTGCACATTAAATGACCATTTTAAATTGCACATGCTGTGCATCTATGTCGCTGCTTTGGGAGTTCCTGCCACCTGACAGACCTGCTGTGTTGCTGTCTCTTGGGCCGAAGGAGAGATATTTTGGGGATCTTTTTTAGTACAGCAAACACCCATAGGGATTCACCTGTGACTTCCTACTGCTTAATGGAGCAACTGGAGAAGCAGTGGGAGGGGAAGAAACTCAAGAAGACCACAGAGAAAACAAAAAGGTTTGGGTGGAAAACAGCATACTTGCAAATGGAGAACTTAAGACTGAACATGAGCGATGTCAGCTGGTGGTACAGTGAAAGAAACACAACACAAATTACATGATGAGGCTCCACAAAAGCTGATTAGCATCTCCCTATGTCATTTACTGCTGTAAACTGTATAATCACATCTGTAACAGTGGCTGGGACTGAGAACTGACGTGAAGGTTATGGACAGATGCGAGACACGCCAGACACGCGAGACAAGCCCAGCTGAGACTTTTTCTTGTTTTCTGGGAAGAAGGAAAGGATGGGAATGGCTTGGGGATGGAACAAACCCCAAGCTCCCAGATAAAGTCTCAGCCTGCTACAGAGCAAGTTTTAGCACAGACAGAACTCAGCATGAGCTGTTGGAGGGCAGATGAAAACATTGCTGCATCTCCAAGCACCAGGGCTAGTACAAGGAAATGATTTGCATATTTCTGAGACCATCCTGCCCTCCAAAGCTCTGACACTTGGAAAAGGTAAAAGGAAGCAGTTTGCCAGATTTCTGTTTGCAGCAACACTGGTAAAATACAAGCCCAAGAAAGGCAGCCAATATAAAAGAGCCCTGGCACAGCAAGGCTGATCTGCATGCCAAATCCTGCTTCTGCATCTGCTGGGATTGCTGCAGGGCTCGATATAGGACCTCTCCATGCACAGACACATTTCTGTTGGTTGAGTCAGATGGAGGGATGGAGAAATTTGTCCTGAGAGGAGTGTGTTAGACAGCTGCTACAGCCATTCAGCTTTGCATCATGACCAGCAGGCAAACACAAGGAGGCTGCCATTGCTCACATTAGCCCCAAGGATGCCTGTGCCTCAGCAACTTCATCCTCGACCTCCAGAGAGGCACAGGATTTCAAGAACACATAGAGGTTTTGCCCTCCACCCCAATTAGTCTCCACCATCTGTGCTGTACATCCTGGAAGCAAAGAAACAGATCTGACCTCACATCAGGAGACAGAAAAAAAAATCATTTATGCAATGCACAACTGTAAAGATACACACTCCCCAATATTCTTTTGCTCATTCTTCAAGAGTATTCCCTGAGTAGAAATTCTGGCCAAGTCCTTGAGCAGGCACAATCACCTCTGCCTACATCAGATGCGACTACAATTCCCTTTTTGTCTTCAAGAGCTGCTCAAATAATGTTAAGCCAAAACACCTTTGAAAGACTTTTTTTTTTTTTTTTTTTTTAAAAAAAAAGGCTCTCATCCTTCAGGTAGTTCATATCAAGGCTGTCAAAAAATCTTGCCCTGTAGTCAGAGGGCAGTTTCTCTTATTTGAGGAAAAGCTATTTTTAATTCACTAAAAGTGATCATACAGAGGAATATCCAATAGGCAACTGAACCTGTCTCCTTCCGTAACAAAAGGGAAAACCTTGTAAGTGTAGCAGCAAGCTCTCTTTTTTAAATTATTAACTATCTAACATTCAGTAGATACTAAAAGTGGCATGCTATTGATTTTCTCTTCTCCACAAACATCATCAGCTTTACTTAAGGGTCCCAAATGTTAACTCAAAAATGAAAGCTGGTTCTACATTTAATTCTTTGAATTAATCCAGTACTACTTGAAACATTAACAAATGCCTTATCTTTTCATTGTAAACTATGAATGATCGTGGTTATTCTTCTGGTGTGGAATCCAAACAACTCAGTATCTTTCTGTTTTTAATTGTCAGTAGTCACCCTTACAATTTTTTCAGAGTGTATGTGAAATTTGAAGTGGCGGCACACAAACCATTCATGCCAAACAGCTCAGTTCTGATATAACCTTCTTATATGTTTTTGCCCGTGTTTAAGCTGGATTGTCTCCAGAAGATTCAGTTTTAAAATATCACTGCATAAGAAAATGAATTAATAAGTAAACTGAACATGAGCTTCTACTTTGTAATTGATTAGCTGTTGCTGAAATATTCTGGCAAAAGACTGACAGTATAGGAAGAAAAAACTGACTAAACAAAACATGGATGTGTGATTTTGCAGAGGTAGAAATAAATTAGAGTAAGGAAAATATTTTTCTGCAGAACTATGCTGAACAACTGTTGTTATAGATATAGTAATACATTCCAGTGTGCTGCAGTTCTGCATTTATTATAATATGTTCAAATTATACACGTTTATAATTAACTTAAATAAATAACAAAAAATATATTCTTTTTTAATTCTGACTGGGAAATAATCATATTTCTCACTCAAAGAATGAATACACTTCAAGAGAGCTATCTTTGTAAGCAGGAATTTATGATGATTTTCTATAACTTCTGATCCATCTTATAATTTAAAGAAAAAAAAAAGGATCTGACACTGCATGTAACATAACAAAAATTGTATGATAGTTGTAAATATTATAGGCCAGACATACCCCATTTTTATTGAATTATACAGGAGAATTTGTGCTATGCCTGCTCGTACTGTAGATGATGAAAATTATTGCTCTACCTCCCATACCTCCCACTGCAAAGACATCCTTCATCTCCTTTATAAAATGTTTTTTAAGAGCTGTAAAAGTACAAGTATTTCACTCATCTGGATTTATTTACAGTGAGCTACTTCAAGGTTTTTAAAATCAGTTCTCTCAAACTCACTACAAAATAAAAATTTAATATCTCTTTGTCACATACAGAACAGCCAGCCTTCAGCCAGGCTCACAGAAGAGGGTTTGGAGGCAGATCCCCCTCACACAAGTTCTTTTATCTCCAGACAACCAAAGGGTGGGCAGATAAGTCAATAGGTCATCCACAAACACTGGCACACAACACCTTCTCAGCAGAAGGTGATCCTTTATAATCACATTCACCCAATTCTTGCTATTTACAAGGAAGAGATACATACTGTACCAAAAATGTTCCCAAGGGGAAAAATTAGGAGACAGTTACTTCCAATAAAGCACAAAGCCCTTCCTCTGTACAAGCTTTGCACTGTCTTAGCTGATGCCTTTAGCAGCATTTCCAACCCCATGAGTGCAGCCACACGGGGCAACCCACCCCACTTCAGAGAATGTCATAACTGCTCTGTCCTGCACACCCGTGCAACAAAACACCTCTGGGTGTATCTGCATGTAAAACAGCGTAGCCCCCTTNGGTGCAGCTTTCCAATGCTATTGTCATACTTCCTGGGAAGCTTAGACTCTTGTGTTTCCTAATGTCTTTTGGAGCTTATTTTGGCAATATTTTTGCATAAATTTCCACAAACCACAATTTTCAAACTCAGTGTCTAAAATAAGTATGCAAGTTTCCAAAGCCAAATGGGAGTAAAATGAAGCAAAGCAAGAACTTTTACCCCATGACATAACAATGAACCTGGATGACACATAGATAGCACACCAATGCATTTGACCCTTGGGGAGATGCAAAGACACCTGTTAGTCTGTCTGGCATCAGTGCTGGAATAAGGTCCTGTGCATGGACCTTTCCTGGAAGGTACTGGGCACTGTGAAAACAGGTTGGATAAAGGACAGGGACCGAGCCTGGGGTTGTGGAGAAAAACCATCTCCAGAGGATTCGGTCTCTTCTACCTCATCTCAGGACATCTTCTCCATAGCAGTGTGCCTGAGCCTCTGCTCCAGCACTGAACAAGCTCCCATGAGCTCTCACCTCCTGCTCTTTTCCCAAGATGCTCTGCACCACCCATTGCCTTTTCTGATTACCTTTCCTGACACCTTCCCCAGCTCCCTGTGCTGGGCAAAAATGCATGGCCATGATGAACCAATGACAGTGTTCTGCTTCCCAGCCTCCCCTCCTCCCTTACCCCATAATCCAGTGATCCTATGCTGATTTTACCAAGGAACAGCATGTGTTAAGGAAAGAGGGGAGAGGTTCAACCTCTGACATGTATATCAGCTCCATCTACCTCTCTGCTTCCCTGCAAACACTGAGTTCCTTCTCCCTAATTCTCTTACCCCAGCCACTGTAGCTCCTCTGTGTCTCAACCCCACATTACTCTGCACCTTGCAGGCCTGTCACACACCTGGCTCACCTTCCCCTCACTGCTGAGGCTTGTTTCCTGCTGAGGCCATGATCCCTGGCTCTGAGGCTCTTCCCAGCTTCTCCATCCACACTTCAGTCTCAACCAGCTGTGACTAAGTTACAAGTTTCTTTGTATAAATTACATCAAAGTGGGTGATCAAGCAGAAGAGAAGTTCCAATCCCTTCTCCAGCAGGAGTGATAATTCTCATCGCTGTTAAATATCACTAAACTTAAGAGATCAGTCAAGAATGCCCTCATGGAGAAAAGATTCAATCACATAGTCCCCAGCAGAGACTCCAGTCCTCAAGGTTAAGGACTCAATCCTTGTGAATTATATGGTATCTAAGCATTTCCAACCTCTGACTGAGACATCTCCCACAGTTCAGACATACCTAATGACTCTCTTCATCCTCACTACCCAACCTAGCTCTACCTCAGTACTTGCTCCCTTATTATTTTTCTGATCTTTAACAAGAATATATGCTATGTTCATAGTTTACTTCTCTAGAAATGTCTTTTAATCAGAAAATTCAAATGTTTTGCAATCAAGGTTTCTGTCATTGTGATGGTTCCCAACTGACCGTCCTGTTCCTCCCACCCATCAATTCCTCACAGTCTGTTATTCATGGGACAGAAACCGGTCACAGAGATCATGGACTCAGGGTCAGAGATGGAGGCCACCAGTCTGGACACCAGAGAGACTGGAGGAGCCTGAAGCGAGACCCAGTGTCCATCTCCCCTCAGCTCAGAGGCAGCCAGGGAGAGCAGATGGGATGCTGGTGCCCAGTCTCAGCACTGGTGCATTTGCCTGCATGACTCAGGGCTGTGATTTGGACAGAAAGACCTGCTCAGGCTCAACTTGGGACATGCTTGGCAAAATATTCCGTGAGGAACACAGAAAAGGTGGCTTACAAAGGGCAGTGCTTAGCAGGCTTCTGACCCACCAGGGGGATATTCCTTATGTGGCAAAAGGTGCAGCCACTGACACAAAGGCAAGATCTTGTCTGCATTCAATTCCACATTGTGTGATAAGACCACAACCTCTATGAAAAACCTTGCCATCATTTTTGACATTAAAAAAAAAAACAACTCCTAAGATACTTGTCTTATCATTGCTGGAAACAGATAGACTGTTTTATCTGGCATTGCAAAATAAAATAAAGGGGAAAAAAAAAGCCAGCTTAAGGCAAATACTTGGCATGGAAACTCTTAGCCCAAACTAAAAGTTTGGCTAGGTAGTAAGGAACTGAAAAATGAGTAATGTCTTACTGCTGTTGCTCCCAGACTCACCTATAATGTTCACAAGGGAGATGAGCACCATATTAGCTGTGCCAAAGAAGATAAAACTATGTGTCTTTCCAGAACAAACAACATAAAGCAACGTGTCTTTCTTAGTTTCTCAGTAGGTTAAAGAAAAGGAAAGGAAAAAATGCCAACAATTCACATCCAAGGGCTAGGAGAGCAACAACCAATTCTTGGTAGGTTCTGAACAAAACTGAACCAGCTGTAGTGCCTCCCTGAGAGCAGATTCACATTCTGAATCAATGTCACACTGCTACACGTGAACACAGCACAGGCTAGTTCCTTGGAAAATGTGTCAGTTAAAAAAAGTATTCCATAACCAAGGATTTGATTTTACACTAAAATAAACCAGAGCGTTCCTAATTAGGTCTGGTTCAAAAAAACCCTTTTGTTTCCTAAAAATATTCTCAGCAACTGTTTGCTTATTTGAGTTGGCACAATGGTGAGATAGCCCACTCACAATCAGAAAATAGGAAAGTCTGTCACAGCTTTCTAATTCAATAGGATATTCTCTCAGACGTATAATATTTCGGTTTGCAATTTGTATATAAAATATTTTTACCTAAAAGCTATGAAAGGATTAAGTAAAAATAAAACATAGTTCACTCCTGCTTTTCAGAAAAGCCAATGGCAAATGTTCCACACACTTAAGTAGAACCGGTTGGGTTTCCTAATCCATCAATAGCTGACTTTGTATCTGTCTTCCACTGATAAAACGTTCACATTCAAGACATGAAAGCAAATGGGTCAAAAACCTGCAGCATGTGGAGCCTGAGATATTTCCCCTTTCACAAAGTGTTTGATATCACAGACAGAGAAAAAAAGCTTTGGAAATAATCAGAAAGACAAAGATAATATCAAACAAAAGTCAGGATTTTCATGAATGAAAACCTTACTCTTTGAAAGCCAGAAGAGTCTAAGGTTATCCCAATAACTTAATAGTCCTTCCAACAAAAAAATAAACCTTTTATAGGAAATCTGACATCTTCCTATAAGATACATATAATTCTGGCAGAGAAAAGTGCTACTCAAGTATAATAAAATCTCTAGCTGATGACTGCTGCTAAAAGTCCATACGCCAGATAAATGTGGACACTGCACAACCCTCATTTGCTCTGAAAGAGCCAGGCTGGATACCATCAGCAAGTCATGGTGCTCTGACATATGTGCCCAGACAAGTTAGTCGTATACCCAAGGCACCTAGTACCTGTGAGTGTGTGAGCAGCCAGCTACACCACAGTCAGCTCTCTTAAAAGATGATCTCTTCTGAAAAATCTGAGAAGATAACACCTGTCATGCACTGAGCATCATAAAAAATATGGCTCTGAAAGTTTCCTCTAATTTTAGAATACATTAATACTGCATGTTAAGGTCCTTATGAATCTTCAAGGTTTTCCCACCATGCATGGAAGATCCATTGTAAGCCAATCTCTCCACCACCTCACAGTAACTCTTCCAGGTAAAACCCTCTTCCAAAGGCCCAGCTCTTCCATGATGTCTAGTAATTATCATCCATTACATACAGGTAAAGGCTATTTGCTCTTCTGTTCATCCCCTTCTGTCTTTGTCCCTATCCCTCTATACCTTTTCCATCATAGCTTTGCTTGGGTATTGCTCTAATTTGTCTTCAAGGAAGGATAAAGATGAAACATGATGTTGTAAGCAAGACACTGGAAGAACTTTAATGAGATGTCATATCCTGAGTTCACAGCTTTCTTGTGTGGCTGGAGGAGAAGCATTAATTTCAATGAAATCCAAGTTTCACTGGAGTAACAGCAATCCTCACTAACTTTCCCTCAAGGCCTTCTGCAGTGAATTTCCACATCTCTGAGGTTTCTTTCCTTTTCATCAGAACAAGTAGTGTAGCCTGCAGCTGCTACAGGCAAGGGAGCTCTTACCTAATCCAGTGGGACAGGATCTTTTCATAGATCCCACTGTGATAATTTCAAACAATTTAACTATTAGTAAATTCAGCTTCTAAATACGACCTGTGAGTAGGTAAGTATGTATAGAATTGTTTGTATTTGACACATGCCCTTGTTCCCAGCCCTCAAATTTCACTCTTCTTCTGAAGACCTGATCCTGCAAATACTCAAAAGCAAGAATAATTTAATATATGATCAACCAGCAGCATTCATGGGACTCCTGGCAAAGGATTATGGCTGAACAGTACATGGCTGGATTGTGTGTAGGTAACCCAAGAAAATATATATATTTCACATACTCAGCTACTGATACAGCTTTTAATGTGCTCTAGGAACTGAAGAGGTAAGCTTACTCATTCTATCAAGAGACCAATATTCAGATGAACTGCAAAGTACCAAATATGACCATCTGAATTAGCTAGCAGTTCAGGAATATTGATTGTAAATTGGCTTAGATAGGCTTCAAGCTGAAATATATTAACTGTAATCTGTCTGCAATTGGCTAATAATAGCCTGACATCTCTAGAGTTGGCATTTCATTGTTAGTGAGCTAGACGGTGCATGTTGGCATCCAGAAGTATTCTGGTGTCACTAAATATTTGTGATTTTTTTGTTGGCTCTGTTGGTTTTAAGATCATTAAGTACTGTAAACAACATACAAACAAAAAGCATTAACTACAATGTGCTGAGAGACAATTCTAGAACACAGAGAAAATGACTGCTTTCAAGGTTAGAAAAAAACATCTCTGGCATGAAAGAGTGACTACTGGTCATGGAATTTTACGAAGTGTTTTAGTATCTCTCCCTTTTTCAACCACAAGAAGACAGCAGATTTTCTAATGCTTTTTAACAGCAATGCCATTTTTAGGAATGTATTAAATAATTAACACTAGTGTACATGCTGTAATTTGCTAAATGCTTTTCAGCTGTACAAAGACTGCTCTTTCCAAAACAAAACTAAAAATCAGCACCCAATTGCTAATTAGCAGGCTAGAAGACACATTCTTCTGACCTTCTGTCAGATTAAGCTTTCTGCACTGCTTGTGCTGCATCCCTCTTTCTGCGGCTCACAGTCCAACCATTTAGCTTACTTCTTGTTTTCGACAGAAAATGAATTTTTCTATGTCATAGCATTTTTCTCTTTTTAGCACTAGCACATTACATTAAAAAAAAAAAGGTTTACATAATACTCTATTTGCATTTTTAATATGTTTTGTTTATTTTAAAAACCAAGAGCTGAGCATGCACATTACTGATGCAGAAAGCACAGTAATGGAAAAACAGGCCCTTATTTGTCAGCTGAAATAATGCGTGCATTCAACCAAATTTTTCCTTTTAAATTAGAAATTAGAAAGTTAAATGTACGTGCTAAAATAAACTATAACAAAAAGAAGAGGTGACTAGGGTACTAATCTCCATTTGGTTGGACACCTAAACCTTCACATGATTATTGTGGGACCTGGATGTTTAGCTCTAGGAGAATACTTTGAAACTCAGGATATTAGCATTAATTTAATTTCCAACTAAATCCTTGAGTTAGGTAAGGGATAGAGAACAAGTGATGAAGAGACATTTTTTAAAAAATCACCAGTGACCTTACAGCTGCTGAATTTCATAACAACCTTGGGTCAGACATGTAGTATTATGTATTTAGTACAGTAATTCACATGAAATCCTTTGCCTTTAATAATATTTCAATGTTAATTTCGTAGCTTGCATTCTTGTAAAATGTTGGCACTTTTATCAAGTGATCTTCAAATGTTTGCCTTTTTTACAGGTTTGCACAAGCCCTCAACAAATACCATCTTCATATACATATGGGATACATATCCATGGAGATAACATGTGGAAAGTTCACTAACATATACACATGATTCTATAAATCAACTTAAAAGATTTAGGTTTAAGCAATTAAATAATACTAGTATGTAATGCAAAAATTTCAGTGTAATAGTGCTTGCATTTTTACACTAACTGTAACAAAAGAGTACAACCCTGATTAAAAAAAAATGCTTTTTCCTATGAAAACAGAAATAAAAAAAACCCAATTATTATCTTGCTGATAGTTTGTTTCAGGAGTCATGGGATGAACACAAAATCTGATTTTCAAATCTATGGGAAAGGCAGTGGAACAGGCAACTGTGATGAGGTTTTTGAGAGAGTAGTGCTTTCAGCTCTGCAGTCCATGATGGACTGAATCATCCTCCTTAGTCCATTGAAACAAACAAACAAACAAACACAAAAAANAAAAAAAAAAAAAAAAAAAAAAAAAAAAAACAAAAAAAAAAAACCCCCCCCCCCAAAAAAAAAAAAAAAAAAAAAAAAACAACAACAAAGGCGGAAAGAGGGAGGAAAGGGGAAAAAGATAGCCCAAATGTCAGCACTTGTTTTGATTGTGCTCAGTACTGGTGGTTTTTGCATCAGGCCATTTCTCCTCTATTAGAGATGTTCATTTTCTTCTTATGTAACAAGGAAATATTTGGGCTTTCATTATGAAACAAAAGTTACCAGTGAAAGTGGGCTTTCACTAGTAACAAAAGTAAATGCTACAGATTATTTACAAAAGCAGATAAAAAGGATCCTTAAAAAAAACTGTGGGAAAGAGCATTCAAAAGTGTAGTCATTGCCAGGCAATGGCCAGAGACTAATCTAATTCTATGGGATGCTTTACCTGTGATTTGGATGTGATTCTATTAAGGCAAAAAATTACTTAGACTATTAATTTCATTGTAGATTATAAAAGAATTTTCTCAAACAAAATTTCTCTTGCCAACTGTATTTGGTAAAAAAGCATAAATGAAATCAAATGGTTTTCTTGCAAGTCACAAATACATAGACTGAAACAGGCAAATTTTATTCTCCAGCTCCTTTCTTAGAAGAAGTTTTGGGCTTAGACTCTTTGGTCTTGTAACACACTAGGAACACTAGGAGAGCTGTTTTCATACATTTTTTTTTCTTGGATAAGAAGACACATTTAATTTTCATCCAACACAATTCAGCAGCAGCTAGGGCAGAAAAAAATTCCTGTATTCCAGAGGTCTTCCCATGTGCTTCAGCCTCATCATTTTTCCCCTAATGGCCCTCCAAGCCCCTGCTGACAATGCTGGCGTTGCTCTTGCTGAAAACTAGTGCAGGGCAGGGGATGTCTGCATAGAATGGGTGCATAGAATTAAAAACCCCTTTTCCCACAAAATGCTGTTTTTTCAGATAGTGTTATTGCCATCTGTGTGACAGTTTTTTACTCTGTATGTTTAAAAGTAAATCTGGAAAGACTTTGTAACTAGGCTTAAATATCCACTAATGCCTAAATTGTTGCTATAAAAGGTTTCCCCTAATTATTGCACAATTAAAATAATAATGGTAGGCTTTTTTGACTAATCAAAGAAAAATGAACTCTTAACTGAGCATTTCACAAATGTTTCATATCAATCAGCAAATAAAAAACACTTGAATTTTTATTACAGTATTTACTTGTGCTACTGAGAGCTCTTTAAGGCATCAATGAATATAAAAACCCATTTATTTACAGCATGTTTGCTCTCACTAGGATTGAAGTGTGCACAGGAAAACAGAAAATGGGTTCTCTGGGATGTCTTAAGAAAAACATATACAAATAGTTGGGAAAACAAGAACAGCAGCCTGTAACAGCAGAAAACTTCTAAAAAAAGCCTAAATTGTTGCTAGTGGGTTTTTGCCCTAGTTAAATAGACAGGTGAAAATTCACCTTTAGGTCAGTGCATACAGAGCATGCAAGGTTTTTGAAAGAAAATTACTACACAGGCTGGCTTCCAAAAATACTGTGGCTATAATACAAAAGTAGATGGCAAGTATTTAAACAACAAAAGCAAAAATCCCTAAGAATAGTGAGATTCACTTGATAATTGTATGAATGCAAGATAAACATTGTCCTTTTAATTTGTACTCTGACCACTGAGGATGCAGTTTTATGAACAGCTTTCCAGCAGCACCTGGACCTATGACAGTGACTTCTCTGAGGCTGCTGGATAATTTGCCAGGTTATGTTTCGGTGGATTAAACCCACAGCCTAGCTCATCAGCTATCCACAGTAAACAAGTGTTTATACAGGGAAAAACATAAAGGGAGAGGAAGTAAATAGAGGTGAAAAGACAGGTTTTCTACCAGCATGAAGTACTGCTTCTCTTTCCTTTCTTATTTTTCTTAGAGATGCTCAGATTCTTGTATAATTGCATTCTTTTTAATGCTGGAGAGCTAAAAAATCACAGCAAAGGAACCAGACCTGCAATAACAACATGAGCAGGTGTAGCATTGAAGTGTTCAGACTGCTCACCTGACGGTCTCTCAAAAAATGCAATTTAACCCTAGAAAGACACACCAGTTAATGCAGCCTTATGGTAACCTGCTGTATGGTTCAGATAATCTATTTGAAATGTGAAGTGATAGAGGAGGGCCTCCATTTGTCACATCTTCCCAGATATACAAAGAAAAAACCAGAACTCACCATTATTCACCAGGACATGGAGTGGACAATTCTTTGCTCTAAACTGCCGCACAAATTGCCGTATAGACTTCATGGAAGCCAAATCACAGTATAAAAACTCCACTGGGAGAGAAGAGGAGACAAAAACAGAGTTAAGTCAGTTACAATGATATAAAAACACATAGACATCAACAAGGACTCCTGTGATAATGTCACTAGTAAAGTAAAAGTTTTAAAAAGAAAACAGACTTTTCAAAATCATGGGTGAAGCTAGTCTCAGGTTCTTTCTTTCTCCTTCCTCCCTCCCTTCATTTCTATTTTTAAACTGTTGATTCCTCACAGAGTGAAGAAAGGGGGGGAAAGTGGCTGTCAGGAGTGGAGGGCATCATATGAAGCAAATATGCACCACCCCTACTGTTCTTGCTACTGCTACCATTTAGGAAGAGGAGCTCCAGTGCTGCAGCACTGAGATGATCAGGACATGGCAGCTGGAAATCAAATGGGGAGAGAAGGCACATCAGACACTGCAAGGTTTCCCTGTGTTTCTGATGCAAATACGCTGCCTTTTTTTTTTTTTTTCCAGATTATCTGCTCAGTACCAGTGGTTGGAATAGTTTATAAAACAAAGCTTTTATTGCCAGTAAGAAATGAGCAGCAGCACATCCTGAACACAGCAACTCCACTGATCACTAAAAGCAAAGACAGCATCATAAGTAATGCTGTAGCTCCTGTGGGCATCCAGGGACAAATGGTGTCCAGGTCACCTGGGAGCAACAACCAGCCACAAAAATGCCATTTAAATGTGGGTGAGAGTCCTGCTGACCCTTGGCTTTGGCAGTGGCAGTGTGAATTGAGAGGAACATACCTCACATGAATATTGTGGCTGGCATCCTGCCTACCCTTGCTGATGTCACTCAAAGGGCAGGGTGGCAGGGGCAGGGGGCTGGCAATCTGACTGCACCAATGAGATTGCTCAAGAGCAAGGGTGTCAGTGTCTCAAAATATATTTGATACCAGTATGTCTTTACTTCCAAGAAAACATATCAAACATGCATCCTTTTGTCCAAAGCATTACTCAGACATTGACCTGCACTAGAATGCTACAAAATTAATTAGTCAAAATAAAAAATATTATTTAAATCCCCCAGCAGCTTTAAGCCCATCAGGTCTTAAAATTCGCCTGCTGCAGTTGTTCAGCTTTCACTGCCTCATCAATTGCCTTGCCTTGCATGAAGCTATGACCAGAGTTATGAAGTGAAAAGAAGCAGTGCCCCCTGCCAACAGCAGTAGCTGTCCCCACACAAACAATCCAAATTCTTTACAAGCTCTGCAAAGGGGAAAAATAAAGAAAACTACGACCTTGTCCAACTGTTTTAGCCTGTAAAAAAGTATATATTGCATACCAGGCTTTTGGTTTGTTTCAGCATTAACTATGTTTTAAGGAAGAAAATATGATGCTCTGCCACAGATATTAGTCTCTCGTATGGTTTCCTACTTGTCACTGTGGGAACCCAAGTCAGCCAACTGTTGTCAACTCCACCCTGCCAAGACACTAGGGCTCTGAGGTGGGTTTGCTTGAACCTCCTCCATAAAGTGATTTTTCCAAGGAAGAGGAAAAGGTGTTTCAAACTGAGAAAGTCAAACAGTACTGAGTGACCTTCCATGACTAAGTCCATCAGGCTCTTTGGCAAAGGCTGTACAAAGCATCTCCCCATGTTCACTGTGTCCATGCAGGGTGAGCCCTTACTGTCCTGTTTTGTTTCAATAAGCTCCCAGATTTCCCAACCTGTGGCAACCTCTGCACAGATGCTCAGTCTCCAGGATGGTTTTGGCCACCATATCAGAGGCTCATCGTGTCGTCCCCTCTCCCTGCTGCCCTCCCTCCTCCTGGCCTGAGGGATGCTGCCCTGTGCTCCACAGGAAGGAACAGCCACCCC
The DNA here is from genome assembly GCA_013400275.1 of Rhadina sibilatrix. Lineage (NCBI taxonomy): Eukaryota > Metazoa > Chordata > Aves > Passeriformes > Phylloscopidae > Rhadina > Rhadina sibilatrix. The sequence goes on from VWYO01000330.1 coordinate 589,535, forward strand.
TTTCCTTGCACATGAGTTCCCCCATCTCTTCTTATGAAAGAATCAGCCTTTGAAAGAAGGAGAAAATGAAGAGATACAGGTCTTCAGAAAAGTCTTTCTGATAGGAGGATTAAACTATTGGATAAATAGGCTCTAATGCAGGCTGCAAGACCTTTCCTATTACTCTTTTCCCTAGTCCATCAGGGATGTTCATCCTGTCCTTACAAAGGCTCTGAGATATAATGCCTCTTTCTAGCATGTCAGTACAGTAAGAGATTAGGAGGGCCTGCAGGCACAACAAGAAGATAAATAAAAAGGAGATATTCACAACTGTTATTTAATTCCTTTCCAGGAGAACAGTTTCATTCGTTTCCTTAGTATGAGGCTTTAATAATCGTTATATATTTGGAACCTAGACAGTATTAGTCCTCTCAAAAATTGTCTTAGTGAATGTATATAAATAATTCAGTGGCCTTTTCCATTAAAAAAAAAAATGAACAAACAACAAACAAGAATGTTTATATTTCAGTTATAAGATAAATACATTTTTTCAAAGTGGCTCTAAAGTAGCACCATTTCAACAACACTGTCCCGTGAATAGAAGAGGACAATTTCTTGATCTCTCTGTGGACCTTTAGGTGCTCAGCAATTTTCTTTAATTTCACTGAAGCCCTGCACCTAGAGATGGTATGGAAATGTAGAAGTTATTAACCTCTGTCAATGAAGAGAGTTGCTCAGGCCATTTCTCCTGTGGCCTAGCCACTGTATAAAACCACATAAATGGCACTGTACTTGCTCAGATATCCAAAACCTGGTCATAATTAATTATTAATAATTAGTGGAACAATGAAAGGAGTGAAGACCTCGATGAAGTTATGCTGGCTCTGCTGTTGGTCTACTTCATTAGGCAGCTCATCAAGGTAAGAGATTAGGGAAAGCATGATCCGTTTCTCTAGGAGGCAGTCACATGCCGATGGAAGAGTCACTTTCAATACAAAAATATTTATCTTGGTACACAAGGAATTAGGCCTTCATTAGATGTGTTATTTTGTGGCACAGTGCAGGCTCCAACCACCTCTTCATCAGCACTATGGGCTCTGACAACATTATTGACTCTATTGCCACTACATATGAATAGAAGCAGAACTCTGAGGACATCCACTATGCTAAATCTTAACCTCTTCCTTTATCTGACCTTGCATTGCCAACAAGAATGGTGGTTAAAAAATGTGTGCCAAGAGAGTGCTTTTTAGCCTGACCAACACAGTCTCATCCTTCCTGATAATTAACTTTTTGCTGCAGGTGTCTGATCTCCCCTCCCTTTATTTTGCAGTTCTGCACAACAAATGCTGTCCTTCATTATGACTGGACAGTGCCCAGACTAATGGCACACTAGGCCAAGGCTATCATTACTAAACTTATTTACTTGCTTACCCGGGAAGCCTGTCATCATATTCACTATTTGTAAAGCACTTGCCATCAAAAGATCGGAACGTGCTTTGGAAAGGAAAACAAACAGGCAAATCAAGCCCCAGACGTTTCTTTCTGCTCACAGGGCAGAAACACCAACGGCCAGAGCCCTTGTTGGTGCTTACCCGTGCGTGGCGGCTCTTTGCCAGGGAGGCGGATTCACTGGCGCAGCACCGCGCCGACCGAGGCACCGCTCCCCTCCAGAAACTGCCAAAGTGTGACTCCGAGTCCTCTGCTGCCTCAGAGGCAGGGCTTTGAGCAGAAACTGAGTTTCTTCTTCGTCCCATGGTGATATTTTTTTTTTTTT
>VWYO01000330.1:591325-606506 GCA_013400275.1 Rhadina sibilatrix
TCAGTGTACCGAAGAATTACAAATTTAGAAGCTAAGAGCAATGGTAAGTTTTTTAGAACATTTTGAGGTATGGACAAATATACTAAGCATGACAATTTTTTGATGCCTTAGTTAATAAAGAATGGTGTTTAACAGTGACAGCAAATGACCAAACTGGATTGTGAACTAGGAATGTAACTTGAATTACTTCATGGGAACAAGAATGTCAATGTTTTTCCACGTAGGATGGGTATGAGCAAAAAGAAGATGTGCATTAACAGCAAGAAAACTGAAACATGACAAAATTCTTGTCTTTTACCACAATAGTGGCCTTTCTGCTTTAGAGTTTAATAATCTAATAAGTTTTCAAAACTATCTAGCTATTTTCATTTTCTGTATGCTATTAGGTACAGAAATAGAGAGTAGATGCTACATACAGAATAAGCTACAAACAGAATATCTGCAGCTAATGCTACTGAAATATTCAAATTTCTAACAACCCCATTTTATCTCTCCTTTTCCTGTACTACTTGCTTTCAGATACTTCTGTAGTGACAGACATACCCATATTTCTTTCTTGTACTGGATGTGTCCCATGTTCTTATCTAAATAAGTTTTCCAATGAAAGCAAGTACATTCATAATTGTCAAACACTGGCTAAAATTTTCACTCTTAAAAATATTTTTCTATTCTTTTATTGTAATTTGATGGCTCAGTTGTCAGAGAGTTATTAGCTGATGAAATACAGAAGGAGCAAAATCTCCCAAAAGACAGCTGGAGTTACTTATGCTATTAACCACATATGAATAGATGTGTATATGATGGTGCTACAATTGCTGCTTTCCCTAATTGCTTTCTTTCAAACATGCATCTTCCTGGTGCAGTAACTTTTCAGCCACAGGGAAGTCAGCACAGCATTTTCTGGCTGCACCTCAGGAGGCCCCATACAGACCCCACAAAGGCATGCTGGCTTCCACGTGTGACGCCGCTGAGCACATGCACTGTGCAATGCCTGCTCCCACATCTTACACCCTCCGCTTGCTTGGACGTGGTAAATAAAATGAGAGAGCCTGAATGTAAATGACTGGCATCTGGTAGCGCCTGGAGAGCTTTCTGACACCCTGAGCCTCACAAAATTCAGCAGGAGGCCCAGTGTTAGGAGAGCCTGATGCAGCCCCTGAGTGCTCACACTCCCCTGAGCTTCCCCTTCAGGGTCAACTTCCCCATTTCTGTCTGCCTGCTTCTTCACACAATTATCACACCTTTCTTCACATCCAGAGCTCCCCTCCTTTGCTTTCCACACCAGCACAGCTGACTGTGACTGCACATTTCCTCTGTGTCTGTATCATAGGGCATAAAAAACATGAAATGGGAATTTCAGTCTGGTATGGAAGGAAAATTCAGAAGCAAAAAAGAATAGACAGATTCCTTCTGTCCCTGTAAACTAACAGGGGCTGTAACTTCTAGGATGTTTACTGATCACCTGAACATAGGAAAATGCAATGTTTTGATTCCCTTAAAGACTACACCACTTAGGCTTGGTTTAGAGGAGATTAGGATGAGATAAGACCACCTACCAACTTTCCCATCTCTCTTAAAATCCCACCACCAATTTTTATGCATTCAGCTCTAACTCATCATGTTGAAATTTTTATGAACAGCTACAGCTCTTTCAGCAGAAATCATAAGTCAAAGTCTACTTGCTTTTAGTACTTATGCCACAGCAGTTTTCTATTATGTTTTCAATGCCTTTGTGTTAAAAACACATGCAGGGGATATATTCTAAGGAAAGCTGCAAGTCTGCCCAGAACTGCAGGGAGCTGAGGACTACAGAAAGATTGCTTTGCCTGTTCCTACTTGCCACCCATCTATCCAGTGTCTGAAGATAGCAGAAGGAACAGTTACTTCTTCAGAAAGGAACAGGGAATGCTTCCTAGACATGATAATAAAAAAATGGTGACTCTGCTGTTGTTCTACTTCATTAGGCAGTTCAGTAGTCAGGTATTCATGTTCAAAAAAGCATCTCACAGGTATATCACATTATGGTTTCTGTATCTCCACAGTGGGGTTATACATTGGCATCTGCACAGCAGCAGGAAGAAATGCTGTCCTGCTCATAAACAACTGAGCATGATTCTGAGAATCTGGACAGTGCCATGGAGATGTTTCTCAGAAAAGACCCTGGATGAGTCAAAAACCTACTGTCAGCTAGATGCTGCACTGCAGAGATAGGGAAACTCTGTCAGCAAGATGGCAGGTAAAAATGAAATGGAGCAAACATAAGGAAAAAAGAGCATGAGCTGTGAGGAGAAGAAGACATAAAGCAGTACTGACTGGAGTCTACTTGTCTTTTTTCATCATACTGTCCTTGCTGTGAGTAGAAAATGTAAAAGCTGTCCTACACTGCTAACACACACACTTGTGGTTTATCATTCTGCCAGCTGGGTATGTGCAGCAGCACACAGTCCCCATGTACAAAACACAACTCCCATTAACAGAATTTTCCTACATTGTCTGGGACCCTCACAAGGGCTGTGTTGCAAGTTCTGCTCAGACATGCACAGTGACAGAACACTGCATGCTATTCAGGACCATAGAATAATTACTTTAAAAGGACTTCTGAGTAAATAAGACCAAACAAAATCCTTCAGGTGTATATAAGGCATGCACCAACCAACTGCATATTAAGCACAATGAGAGGCAGCCAAGCACAGTGTCACCTGATTATGCCATGCTCCTGCTTTCATGCATTTGATAACCTCTCTGACCTCTACACCATAAGCACTGTATAATCACCCCCATTCTACATTAGCAGCCAAGATTCACAGGGGTAAAACATTAAATTGATTAACACACAGAAAATCCTAGTATGTGCAATCCTACTCATGACACTGGTTGATGCTTAATTCCAGTTGTGGTTATGGTGACAATTTGCAGAATTTTGGCTCCTAGTCCTTCAAATTATTATAAACATGTGACCTTGGACCAACGCCTGCTGGGTATTTTGTTAAGTTCTCCCTAGTATTGTTCTCTGTCTTTTATTAGCCTGAATAATTTTGTGGCCCTTTATCAGACCATTGATCTTGCACAGACTATTAACAGAAACAATAAAGCATGGGTAACTCCAGAGCAGATTTACAGTTCAAGCTGACGTTTGTGATATAGCACTGAAGAGGAAGACAAATGGAAGACATCCATCTGGCAAAGTGTGTGAGTGCAGTGGCACAGACCAAAATAGTGAGCATATTTAAAGATGTACCATTTGAGTATTTTTTTATATTAAAAGATACACTCACAATTTAGGCAGCCTAATTTGTCTACAGCCTTTCAGTGGGCAAGCAGGAGCACCTAAATTCAGCTGATTCTTCTTTGACTTATCCATTCTAGCACCTCTAACTTTAAAGGCAGTATAAAGAGATGAACTTCCTGTGCCTAATGTCAGCCTTTGTAAACAGCCTCCGTGTATCATCCTCTGGCCAGTTCAGGGAAACAATAGCTCTGCATCAGTGTTACAACATAAAGAGAAATCACATTAGGCAAATATTAGAAATTCATGTTTTGGCTTTTTTTGTTTTTGTTTTTGTTTTTGTCTTTTGTTTTGTTTTGTTTTTTTGGTTTGGGTTTTTTTTTTTTTTTAATGAAAATTTGAACTTTTTCTGCTCAAAGAGCTATTATAAAATTAAGGCACTTTGTGCTGCCATTTCTTAACCACAGAGCTTTACCCCATTGTATTAAGAGAAATGGGGGAAAATATCTTCAGCTAGGAGCTGTTTTCTCCTGGAGTTGGAAGAGTAAAATAAAAAAAGGAATTACCTTTCAGAGAGTGAACAGTCTGCCTTAGCTACCTCCAGCTTTCACAAGAGAAGTGTGTGGCCTAGTAAAGTGATCCTTTACATCCTTTACTTGTTACATTCAAGAAACACCCCAGTAGCTCTTGCGTACTGCTTAATCAAAGTGGGCAAAACTGAAGGAAAAGAACAATGTTCCTGTTCCATCACTACCAGCAGCTCCCATTACTGCTAAAATGTCAGCTCATCACAGGAGAGACCCTGAACAGCTTCACAAAGCACATTGCCAGAGCACTGAGACCTAAGAGCAGTTCAAAAGGGAGGGAGACCATCTAAAGCAACACAAATGTCCAAGTGTGACTCTGCTGATTGCAACACCAGGTGGGATGTAATTTAGATGTGTTATCATTTTAGCACAGTTCATACAGGCATGGCATGCTCTGCAAACATGCAAGCAGTGCTTTGTTGTATATTTTCTGATATTTTCTGTTCAGTGGGGCCAGAGCTTGAAAAGAAATAAGCTGCCATCAGCTTGTCAGAAAAGTAACTTTGGGAGGTGGTGGTGGTAGCAGTGGGATGTACAACCAGCTCTCAGGGTGAGAAAGGGTATTTCGTTTTCCCATGGGTAAGGTTTCCTCCAGATTATTCACTGGGGAGGCTTAGCTTTTGTAGAATAGCACATATACTATAACAGATACCTATAAAATTTCCTCACGTGCTTCCTCATCATGAGTTCAGGTGCTCATCATGTTTCTGACTGTAGCGAGACAAAGTCCTCTGATATCCTCCCCTGTTGCTATGGAAAGACTTTGTTTTCACCTGTCTGAAGAACTGTTTTGGGAACCCCTTCTCTCACCATTTTGAGTATCTATGTGTATGCCTTTGCATAAGAAAGGAAATATTACTTTGGCTCTTCATAGGACTATTTAGAGTCCTGTGAAGAAATGGTGACAAAATGCCATGGCCATATTAATTTCAGTCTGAGCTTGATATTCAGAAGAAAAAAAAAAGTGTTAAAAGCAGTGAAAATGCTTTTTGTACATGTTTCTGAGGATTGAGGAAGGCAGCCTTCCTCCTGTAACAGCTAAGCATGCTTTCTTCCCTCCAGAAGGATCAAAACCAAAAGGGCATGGCCAGGTAAAATTCCTCTGCTTCACAGGGACAAAAGAGCTCACAGTGAGCTTCTGAAGATTCATCATTAATGGACAGAAGATGGTTTAGAATACCTTCTTTACTATTATTATCCTAATTGCAGGGGGACTGGACTGGATGATCTTTAAGAGTCCCTTCCAAGCCAAACTATTATGTGATTCTGTATACTTTTAGGTGCATTTCCCTCTTGCTCCCGTAGTGAACAGATTTTTTATCAAATTTCATTGCTGTATTTTGTGACTTGTAGATATGTTGTTTTTCTTTCTCTTCTCAGGTGACATTTACTCCTTGGACTGGCTTACCTCTACACTGTGATGTATATCTCATTTAAAACCTAAGAATATATGGCACATATGCAAAGCACACAACACAGTGTCCTCTACTAACACTCTCTGTTAGGACTGAAACTCAAGTGAAGAGCTTTTTGGATGTAATTCAGAGTCAAGCTGTTAATGGGCTTATACAAGATGACAAAAGGAGAATGTACTTCAGAGCAAGCTCTGCTTTCCAGTTTCTCAGCTCTGGATTTGCACATTCCCAATGCATCTTGGGTTGCAAGATAAAATATCAAATCATCAAATATCCCAATGCATCTGGGGTTCAAAGTTAAAATATCAAACCACCTGTAGGATTTGATGATCAAGGACACATACAAGTATGGGAAAGAGACATGGCAAAAAAAGGCCCAGAGACCTTTTGCTGGGAGTCGTCTCCTTCAGAATATTTTATTAGATGCATATCCTGTCTAAAGCAAGCACCAGTACTCATCTTGAGCTGTTTCTGTCTCAACTTGCAGAATTTCTTTTTCTATATGAACAGCTTACTTTTCACAAGAAATTGAATTTATTTATTTATTCAAAAAGTTTTCTCTAAGCTAGCCAAACCCTGCCAAATTCCATTCAGTTTAAAATTAGATACCTCGCTCATATCTGTACACCCCTAAATGTTGCTTCCCTCTGCCTGCCTAATTTATTGAACTTTTAGTATAAAAGAAGCCCTCACATTCCCACCCCATACATTTTGGAGGAAGAATCAACATGAGCTTCAATGAAAAACAGGCTGTTCAGAAAGTGAGGGGTTTGCTAAAACAGGGCCTTAATTACAGACACTCATAGAGCCATAATGTTTGTAGAACTGACTTTTTGTTTTAGTTGCTACAATAACGAACTTCCAAATCCAATAAGTCTGCTTTTGGACTGAAATGGTTTAGCACTGATGATACCTCAGTTCCCACAGTAGCCCAGGACTGAGCTGGGCCACTTGGTCATTGTTGGTGCAGGTCTGGCTCCTGTCATGGATGTAATTGTCAAGAGATGTGAACTGACTTGTAACCTTCAGTCTTGTAAATGTTACCTGCCATTCTAGATTTAAGTATCAAATGTTTCAGTCAAAATTCAGAATGCAACCAGCATGTTCTAGTCTGTCATGCAGGAGCTTCTTTCCATAAGCCAATATCAAGTATGTACTTGGAGATCTGAAATAAATCACTACTAGTAGGATGTCTGTTAGTCTGTCGAGATATTTCATAGATAATATCAAATTTAGATTCTTGGCCAGACTTTAATAACAGAGAATCATTATGTGATGGCAAAACAGATCTCCCATTGGCTAGATTTCCTGAGAAGAACATACATTTTTTCTGAGAATATTTGCTTACCTTTTCAAAACCATGAATATAAAAACCTCTGGTGTGAAGACGCGTGTTTGTAATAAGCTTTGGTATTACCACAAAAACACCTCAGCAAATATTCTGCTTCTGTGAGGTAACACAGAGAGGCTGATAACGTCTCTGCTTCAAGGATAAAAACCTTGCAGATTCAAAGAAAATAAAAATGAAGGGAATAGTATTTCCAAGCTTCAGGCAAGAACAACTATGAATTGTCCAAAATACAGCATCTAGACATGAGAACTATCCATAAAACATACTTTGACAAAGACTACTTCCTTTTCCCCAGAGGTTTTCTGTTTTCCCTCTCATGTCAGTCCTAGTGCTCATGAGGCAAGCTTGAGGGGCTCTCAGATCCAGCTTCAATCCACTTTTTTTTTTTTTTTTTTTTTTTTTTTTTTTTTTTGAGTATCTCTTTTGCGGGGAAAAANCTTTCTCTTTATCTGGAGATACTCTTTGCGTGGATAATCAAGTCACAGCTCGCCTGTGGCAGCAGAGGTAGCAAATGTGGCAGAGGGGAGGCAACAGCAGCAGGTAGCAGGGGTGGAGGAACTGCAAAAGGCCAGGGCTACCCCTTCAGACTCAGGGCCAGGATAATCACGGCTCACTTGGTTTCACCCAGTGGTGTGGCTGCTCTCCCCTCACATCCTTGCCCCACTTCATTCCACCCACACAGGCCTGCTGGTGCAACTGCTTCTCCTGGTTCATGCCAACCTACACCTGGGACATTACCCAGGTTATGGCAAGGGAGTATCAGTGACCTCGTGTAGCAATGCTGTTGTCCTTTCCTGCTCCTCCAAGAATCAAGATACATAGTCTTTCTTTTTCTTCAGATCTGGCACAGGATTGTTTCTCTTTCATGCCTAAGCAAGCTTAGGTCTGTAGAGGACTTCTAAGATATGATTCATCTGACCTGTTTCACAAATCTAGCTTAAGATGTGATGAATCATGTCTTACAACTATTTATTTCTCTCTACAGACTGCAAGAGGAGCTTGGGGACACTGACTCAGATTAAAATCTCCGCATTATGAACCTCAAAAGTTAGGTGACTTGAATCCTAGTGTTCAGTTTCAACTACTAATGGACAAACAGAAGAGATGTGAAAAAATCAGAGAACTGGGAATGTGTGTGGATGACGCAGTGTTATTCACCATACTCAAGATTAAAAAAAAAAAAAAAAAAAAAGAGTGAGAACTTCCAGAAGAATCTTGCCAAAGGCTCATAGATAGCTGTAAAAAATGAAAATTCATGTTGGAAAAAGACAAGAAGTCTTTCGGGGACTGTTTAAATTCTTCCCTTATTGTGAATGCCTCTGATACAACTGTGACTTTTCAACAGAAAATTTGAGATACTGTTGCACACTCTAATTGACAAATACATCCTGAGAGTCAAAGATGGTAAAGATAATTGTAGTGGCTGGTTTTGGTGAAATTGTGTATGTACATGCATGCAACTGAGACTGAGCTAAAGCAAACTGCAAGACATCATAATTTTTACAGTAATGACACTCTAGCTAAGCATCTCAGGTGAGAACTGGCAGCTTTGCTGCTGCTCTATAAATCACACACCTCTCACATCTACTAATCTGCTGCAGGGATCTTTCAGGCTAGCAAAGTGACAGGAAAAAGAAGTGCAGAAGAATAAAATCCTAAGAATAGAACCAGACTCTTGATTGCTGCTTCACAGACTGCCCTGTACGCTGGATCCCACCTTCTTTCTCTTTTCACTTCTATACAAAGAGGTATTTCTTATTATTTTTAGGATATAAAAAGGGCTTCGGGTTTTTTTCTTCGAGATGGATTCATCTTTAGGAAACTTTAGATCTCTCCCCTCACCCCATCCTGTTTTGTTGCTTTGTTATTCTTCTCATCTCACCTCCCTTGCTGGTCCTCCAGAACTTTTAACATGATCACTCTAATGTAGTGTTCCTAGTCAGTGATGGGGCTTTAAAGCAATTATCTTTTATAACACTGCACTGCTAATGCTGACCTGGAATTTCAGGCAATGTCAGCCAGAGCCACAGAGCAAGGAGCCACAGGATTCTTCTCCATCTCAATATTCATTGCTTCTGGTATTTTCATTCTTCTTGAAGGCAAACTGACTTTTGGACATCTGTATAATTCTTGCCTTTAGGAATACGCATCCTGTGTATTCAGTACTGGCTCATGCTGATAAGCATTTTCATTAGACATTTTGTGAAAATTCTTCCTTTTCTTAGAAAAAAATAACCCTGGGAAGGCTATGTACAGCTGGAAAAAGTATACTCATTCAGGAACTATTCAGGAAAGAAAGAGATACTTTTAGCCACCCATAACCCCCTTTTTTCAAGAAAAACAAAGCAAACTATCTTTTCTAAAGGTACATCTTGAGGGAGGTACCAGGTGAACAAAAAGAGGATATTTAAGTCTTTCTCCTACTCAAAAATCCAACTTGTGCATGACAGTCTTTTTCCACTGCCCTTTACACCAGCTTTAGGGAAAGAACTACCTGTACAGGTAAGCCTTTTTGTTCCCTTCCAGTCTGTGGACTTTATGGAGATACTTCATTAGCTAAACTAATCTTTAGAAGATGTTGGTGAGACAGTTCTCCAGATCTGATTTTCTCACCTTCAGAAGGGACACAAGGCATGGATCAGTGTGTCAGTTGTGCTACAGTGAAGGCAGCCAAGCTCACTGAATTGGTGAAAAGAGATGTACAGCACAGTTAAACACATAAGAAGTGCATGAATCTATTTCTAGCACACCTGCTCTCACCCTAGCAGGGAGGAGACCAGCATCAGAATCGTCTGTCTTTTAAAAGGCAAAAGTCACAGCACTGTGTTTTTCCTTTGGTGCACAGCCTTCAGGGAGTGCCCTTAAGAGAGGTGAGGAAGAAAATGGATTCTCCTTAGTCTGCTTATTCCCAAGTACAACTCAATACAGTTAAAATGGATTTTCCCCCATTCTCTAACCTAAGAAAAATAAACACAGAAAAACAAACCTCTTTTAAATTTTGCATCCTCTGCAGGGAATTAATAATGTATGAAATTATTCTTCCTACGCTTTCTGATGAATTATTGGCATATACTTAATGAAAAAGCTAGAAATTCTCCTCACCATAGACTGCTATTTCTAATTCAGTGACAACTGTGATCTTGACACTATGAAGAAGAGAATTAGAGATCTGCACCTGGCAGGATACAGTATCTGAGAACATAAAGGTTTTGGATTTCTGCATACTGATAAACTAGCATTTTTGGGGAAGATAACCTCAGACACACATATTGGGGAAAAAAAAAAATCAGACAATAACTTTTATTTGTTCGAGCATGAGATTCTAGCAGACAACCTTTAACAGCAGGTCTGGATCTGAATGGTACTGTTTGAATACATTTTGAATTGCTGCAGAGCTTCAGATTAATAGTGCTGCAAGATCAAAAGTCTGTGATGCAAAATTTTAGTGTTGCAAGTCATAACATATAAAACCCACACTGCCTGCTTTTAGCAGATTCTCACCCACCAAAGTGCCTCCATAAGCCTGTGTTTATGGATCAGCTCTGCACCTGTAAAAGGCTGAATTTGGCCTCCAGTGCCACTGGAGGTGGAAGGGTGCTAGGAAGGGTGGTGGGTCTCCTTCCTGCCCTCCTTTTCCTATCCAGGAAAGGGCAGCACAGATGAGCTGATGCCCACCTGGGAAAACATGTCAGCTCTGCCTGGGAAAAATGGGGAGAAGGGGCTGCTGTGAGACTTGGAGCAACCACCCAGTCCTGGTGTCACTTGTGCTTCCTATGGTTACTTCATAAGAGTGACACAGATTCTCCCTGCTGTTATTTTGGGGGGCCAAAGTAAATTTGGTTAGCCATGTATAAAGCTCTGGAACAGCACATTTCTAATAGGTAGGTAGAGTGCTAATTTAATGGTAAATTATATATTTGGGTTAGCAGCTTGGCTGCTTTGTTGTTTGGTTCTTTCAGACAACTTGGATGGCGGCCATCAGCTCTCTGTGATTTATCTCTATTTAATTTTTCCACTTTTTTAGACCTTTGGCTGTTGGTAATTCAATTTCTGGCAACTGTAGACCTTCATTCCCAATTATAAGTTACACCCCAAGGCAGACACACTGCCATCTGCACTACAACAGTGGTGGTAGCTAGTGGATGCAGAGAGGGAAGTGTCCAGATGCCACTTGGGCTCTGAAACAGCTTTAATATACAAATGACTGGATTAGAAATATTCTCTAAATCCAAATATGAGTCCCTCAAAAACATTAGGGTACTCTCCCAAGGGATCACTCCACTCTGTAATCCACTTTTGCATTTTGCTTGTCCAGACAGCTTTCATGGATGAGGAAAACTAAGTATTTTCCTTTGCTCAGCCTCCAAAATCATCAAAGGAGGAACTAATCCCTACCCAGTCATCCTTCATACACACTCACTTCACTTCCCACATCTTCCCTGATCCTCTCCTCCCAACTTCCATGCTCTCCAGAAAAAAAATCTTCTTTTGGGAGATTCTTGCTTACAGCAAATCATCAGCTGCTGCTTTCTTGAGAAATATGTCTTGTTCCCAGCTACTGGCAGCAGCTCTCCACACGTGACAGGCATGGAGTAGTGCCACAAGGTACTGCTGCACTTAAGCAGGTAGACAACATCTTCTGTCCAGCAAGCCTAAAAATGATACTAGTCTTGGTCTGAATTAAAGTGGGATGATAATATTATAGGCATAAATCACCTCAAAATCTTTCTAAAAAGCTCAAAAATAAATCACCTACTGTGAGGTGGGAAGACAATTCAGAAATGCCCAGATCAGCACCAGTATAGCCCACCTTCCTGACCTCCTGCAGGACATAGGGCCTACTCCTGACTCACTCAGTCCTGAGTCAAACCTACAATTTCTCAATGAGCTGTGGCACAGCTTGATGAGCTACTAGCAAGAAACAAAGATGCTGCTACTTCTCCATGAGCTGGTTATCCTGAGATGTAGAAAGCCTGTGTGACCATCTTCCTGTCCTCTGATGAGGAAAGGGGACTACAGAGTTTATCCTGCATGACAACCAAGGGGATGGAGAGTTGCCCATGACACCACTGGAGAATTCCTTTGATTCTCTTTATGTCTCCTTGGATAAATATTTATACAAACTGCAGGTTTATTGAGATCCACCTGATATTATCCAGGCAGTGTTTCAGCTGTCTCTACCCAAAGGCATCTGTCTCATAATGTATCTTTAAACTTTCTAGACTTCAGAGTGAAAATGTGAACATTTCATTTGCTCCTCGTTGATAGACACAGCTATCTATGATACACATGCCAACAGCTTGTGTGGGGACAGCCTTCTCAGCCTTCATTTCTGTTTTAGGGCTACCTTCCTAAAGAGAATAGATGAAGTGAAAAGAGGAAAAGGCTCTCTAACACCCGTCTTCTGATAAACTGTTCTGAAAGTCATGACAAAAAAGGTAAATCGATCCTGAATATTTCCTAGTTAAAAAAACCTCCATTCTTGTTCTCTAAATACATCTTTGCTGTTGGCTCAGCAAAGTTAATGAGAAAGAAAGGGAAGCCTGAGCCAGAGAGAACAGAGAACAATTTAAAGGCACTTGGGGAACATGGAATTAAATTCTGCTGGAGGGCAATATTCACTTTCCACATAATTTTGTTTTTGTGGAATAAAAGACTTGTTACAGCTTGGCAATGCTTTTTAAGTGATCTAAATTTCTAACAGAAAACAAACCCTTTAAGATGCTTGACTTGCATTGTTCCAAATTATTACATTCTTTAGCTCTAGTCAAGATGGTTTTATATTTTAATATCTATTTTATTAACATAAGCAGAAGTTGCATTGTGTCTGCTTAAGATGTGACTCAAAACAATGATTTTATACTACTTTAATGTAGGACTGTTTTCAAAAATGTATCAAAAAAACCTGTGAAAGCAATTTGCACCTCAGCAAAGATTAAAAAAAAAAAAAAAAAAGAGGAAATACTGTAGAAAAAGGTTTTAAAAAGGTCCTTTACTCAATATCACTCTACTACAGAAGCAGCAGGTAAAGCGCAAATATTGTCCAAACTTATCACTTTCATATTTTAAGAAGACTTTCAAACACTCAGAAAGTGAAGCACAGACTACAGACCCTTAAAAGACACGGCTCTAGAAAAGCCACTAGTCATGAAAAACCTTGACCTAAAGTATTCAGGTGAGCCAGCAAAGATTAATAACGTGCAATATGGTTTATATGCTTGAAACACCACAAGATCAGAAGAACCATAGAAAAAGGTGAGATTGTTTTCTACAAACAGCGAGAATCCTGAAGGCCCTTGCTGCAGTTACAGTTTAGTGGGATCCCTTTGAAGCCGAAGGATCAGCTATCCTGTGCGAGAACATCAAAGTAGTCAAATAATGACACACTGGTGTGGCAAATGCTATGGCTTTCCCTTATCTGTTCATAGCTCTGCATTTCTTCAGGGCAGTGTGGAGAGCATACCAATGTGCACAGGGATGGCCCGGCAGATATGAACACTCGCCCGTGATGATAACAAATGGTACAATTATCAGATTCACAACAAAGCACGGAACTGAAAAATTACTAATTCAGTGTTCATATCACATTACCCAACCAACCTGGAAAGAATGCAGTGGGGAAAAAACTGTTATGAATTTTGGAAAAGTGTTAAAAATTCATCAGACCATGCAAAAGACATCTCCCTAACCTATGAGCCGTTTCCCGGCCACTTATCACATTTATTCCAGCAGTCTGTGTTCTCGATCCGTTAAAATGTAGCATTAGCTGGGGAAGGTATTCAGTGCTATCTGAATGTTTGAGAGCTCCTTGAACCCAAGATTTCAAACAGCTTTGTAAGCAAAAGTGACAGTGTTTATCAGGAAGGGTAAAATACAGGAAAATAATCATATACACTTGTAGTTAATTATTTCACTATTGAAATGCAAAAATTGATCTCTGAAAAATAATTATAAAGAACTCTTAAGAGTGAAAATACAATGGCAATTTTCTAAATTAATTTAACAGTTGAATTAGTTTAATTAGTGATAAATTGTTTATTGCAAGTTTCTTTAATCACTTTTATTTACGCATGGGAGCCCCAGTCTTGGTTGAGTTATAGAAATCACTGTAATAATAAACAATGCAAGATATTATCTAATCCTTATGGGTCTGTGTTTGTTTGTGGAAGAGACAGAAAAAGGATTGGAAGACTTACTTTTATTTTATTAAGTTATGTGCAAACCGCCTATTTGAACTTAAAGTTAGGGAGCTTGGAGTGAGACATTTTCAAATCATGGCCATATGTACATGTCCTGTGTCATATCCCATCAAAAACACATCAACTTCTACTTGAAATACATCTTTTCTTGCAGCATTTTGAGAAGCCTAAGTCATAATTTCACTTATCCAGCTGATGGGAAAAAAACTTCTAACCTTCTAACCTTCATGGCTAGTTTACACCTCATTGATTTTGTAAATTGCCTTTTACTATGAATGTGCATCTACTGGTTTCACTATTTGTCCTAGTGACATATCCATGAGCAGCAAGAGCATCTTCTCTCACATTTAATTATGTTTCGACAAAAGAGGCCAAGTTGATTTAGTCCTTTTTTGTTAAAACAGGCTGTTTACCTCAGAAAGCCTCCTCCACTTCAGTTTGAGTTCATTTTACTGAACTTGAAGAGCAGGACAGTACTTTGTATTTTAGATGGAATGCAAAGTAAGTTGAATGTTTCCTAATTTCCTTTGGGTATACACCACCAAATACATCTTAGGATCATTTGCCTTCTCCACAGGTATATGAAAGCCTAAAACATTACAGACATGGCTTCTCTTTGTCACCTTTAGTCATCCTAGTAACACTGAACACACAGACGTCCTTCTTTTCCTCAGCTATTTTTAGCAGATGAGCTTTGAGTTTACAGCTAAAATCTTATTTTACGTTACAGCTCAGGGAGGACTTGATACCAGACAGACAAAAAATCATCTCAGTATTAATATTTTGTAGCTTATTAGCACAGCATACTTCTGCTGAATTTCATTGCACCATACAGAGCTTCATTTGAGATGATTAAAATTTATTATCAAGACGTTCAACTAAGCTATGCTGGAAAATCTGCCATTAAAATTCGTTTAAGTTTCATCACACCAATCCATGGAAAAATCAACTATGACAGGCTCAGGAAAGTTTGCATTTAAATAATGCTCTTTAGACTCACGCAGAGCACACGGAAAAAGTCAGCACCAAATATCACAGCAACTTTTCAACACACTATCTCCTCTTTGCTTGCTCTTTGGGGGTGTATGGGAAGCAAAATGGGAGAGCAGAAGAAAGGACAGTGCTTTAAGGTAAAGGTTTCTGATCTCATTGAATGGAAAAACAGCAGATAAAGCATGTCAGGAATGCAAACCAAAATGAAGACTGTTTCCACAATGTATAATAAACTACAATAATGTGAATAATAAAATAGCAACAGTTACTTTGGCTTAAATTTTTGTTGGAAGGAGATAAATTAAACAGCAAAGTTTTGAATAACTTTTTTTCTCAAACGTGTCTGGTGACCATGAGGAACTGTTAGAAAAGATAAGCATGAAGACAGTTGGATTTTGGGTTTGGTTGGG
>VWYO01000330.1:606530-625687 GCA_013400275.1 Rhadina sibilatrix
TTTTCACCTGGACTTGTGGCAAAAGAGGTTTCTTTCTTTGGTGATGTTTTTGGTTCTGTTGTTATTGTTGTTGTTCTGGGGTTTGGTTGGGTGTTTCAGGGAGGCTGATGCTTGTTTTGGGTTTTTCTTCTATTTTTTTAGTGGTAATAATTTGTTAAAAACCTTGCTCCCAGTCTTATCAACAGTACTTAGCTCTTGGAGGACTGCATCTCTCTTCTTGACTTGCATTCTAATCAGATGAATCAAAGTGCTCCAGACACACTGTCCCAGTCACAACCAGCAGACCAGTAGCTACTTTGGCCTGGCTGAGTTCTTGGCAAGCAAACTCCAGTTCTGGATCTACACAGCCATAAGAACAAACTTTGCTTTCCTGACTGCAAACCTTTTTAATATATTTGATTGTTCCCTCACTCCTGTTTGATAAGCCATATCAACACAAACTATATTGATTTTTACTTATTTCTTGTACTCCCTTTGTCATAATTGTACATTGTCCTACCAACACGTATGTCCTATCACAATTTCCATTAATATATGTCTCTCTTATGATTTTTTTTTTCCTAGTAATATCCCTTTTTACCACATTCTTAGTTATAAAGGGAGAGGGAATTGGTGATTCAAATTTTCTTTTCAGTGTTCCTTCTTATTTTGCACCTGCCACAAAAAGAACTGTTTTTTTCCCAGTGTACAGATAGCTCTTGTGCTCTGTGCAAGCTGTGGTGGGGAATTGAAATCCATCTGTTCACGAGCAATCACTACATCCAAACTGACAACTCACTACCTTGTCTCCTGCTCCCTGCAGCTACCCCAGGAGTCACACCTCTCTGTTTTGGCCCAAGTCTCTGCCCTGTTCTTTAAACATACACCTTGCTGTGTGTAGCACGGGCCAGACCCGGGGGATCCCAGAGCAATCAGTGAAACATTAAAGAGATCATCTCTGTTCCATCAGAGCTGTGACTGGGGTCAGGATAGACAAGCTTGCTCTAACCTCACCCCCTCAAAGCTTGTGAATCCAGCCCTGACATCTCACAGGATTCACTACACACCAGTGCTCTCACTTGTGAACATATTCTTACTCTGGCCTGATGCCTATGGATTAGAAAATGCATGGCAGGCTTAAGCACATGAACAGCAAGTAGGTTGCATGGGATCTTTGTTTTCTATTTTTCCCTTAATGAAATTCCATTATGTTGGAAAGAATTTTAATGAAATGCATGCAGGAAACAAGCAGAAAATGTTTTAAAATTAGACTTAATTATACATTAACTGTGAGTCTTGTATGCAATGACCCGATACAGTACTTAACATGTTTATCATTAGAGATTTAATGACAAAAACAACAAAAAAAATGCTTTTGGTCACTCTAAAAGTTGGATGAAAATATAATTTAATTGGCTTATTAACAAAATCAGAAGGATGCAGGAATGTGACTATTTGCCTAGAGGATTAGAATAAACAAGTATGACAAGAAAACAGAAATGTTTATATTTTCACTTTTTTGGATGATAATTTTTAGCATTATATAAAATATGAGTACTAAGAAAGTAAATGAGTTCCCCAGTATTACATTTGTCAGAGGTATCTTGAAGAGGGGTTGCTGGAGATGATTTGCGATGTTCCCGTTTGCTGCAAAACTCTTTGTCCACATATAATAATCATCCATGAGAGACTGCATTCTTTGTGCATTCTACTTCTACCATGATGCTGAAAAATGAAACTGATTTACTAGCTTATCTATTCCAGTTTTTTTCTTTTGCTAAGAATCCATTGACCCATGCAACTATTTTCTTATTCACCTCATAACAGTTTTCTCAGAGAGTTGGTGAACTCATTAATTCATATTTCAGAAACAGAAACCCCTCTTTCAGAAAGAAAAACTATTTTGATCTAAGACTAGACAAGATCAAAAATTCATTTCTTCTTGAAATATTTATTCCATTTATTTTGTTTTATCAGCCTTGTTATTAAATCTGATTTCTCTTTTGACCTTCTCTGCCTTTAACTGAGGGACATACATCCAATGATACCCTCCCTGCTCAAATTTTCAATCTAATTCTAGTCTTCACAGGAGACCACATATCATACAATCACTGCTGTAACCATCCAAAATGTTGTATCACCACTAGCTGTTTTTCAGTTCTCCCTAACATATTCTTAGTTGCTTTTGTTGTGCCTTTTGGGGTTTTTTCCGACTGCTGCTAACAGCCCCTTAGTTTTAGTACCTTTTGCATTTTTTCTCTTAAAATTTATGACATTGGACTGTGCTATTCCAAGAAAAATCTACACTGTCAGGCAGAAACTCAACACAGATTTTTTGCCTGGGGTGTAAACTGGCAGGATGCAGGCTGGCTCTGGTCTGGAATTTAATGCAGAGTTGTGCATAAGCAAATACACTTGGCCAACACTTGGATAACACCTAATTTTCCCTTTAAGGCACTTTCTCCGGTTCTTCAGTCATTTCCTTGATCCACCCTTATACCTTCCCTAGATTTTCCAATACTTATGTGTGTGTATGCATACATGTATGTATGTACACACAAATATATATTTTTGCAGCAAGTCTGATTTTTGGAATATCATTTCAGGGACTTAAAGTGCTTGTCCTTCCTTCAATTTTGCACAGCACTTCACAAAGTAAGCATTCTTGACTTCCTTAATCTTAGGATCTTATTTTTTTTGATCCACTATTGGTTTAGTGTTGTTTTTTTTTTTTTTTTATTATTTCCTATAATAAAAGAGATTGATGCATACAATTATCAGGAGCACACCTGTTAAGTTAAGGCAAATCCTTGGCTTGCCTACTTTTGTGTGGCCTATGGGTTATTCTAATTTATTAAGGTTAACAGTGAAATTACTCTAATGCAAAGCAAGTATGTTTTGGAAACATGGTGCTGTGATGAAACAGTGCAAGAAACTCATCTTCTAGGAAAACAAATCCTCATTAGATGAAAAATAAATGGAATCAGCTACAAAAAAAATGTCAGGGCTGTACTGCCGGGTTTCAGTATCATTTGCCTCATACTCATTACTAAAATTAATTCGCAAGACTTGCCATGATATGCTAACAGGATACTGCTGTAATACTTTAAGCTGTTGTTAAGACTTCAAAACATGACAATCAGAACAGTTCTCTTTATATACAATTAGAACATTTATTTGCTTGTTCATCACAAAATTAGGTGGTAGAAGCAACCAGGAGCTGGGAAAGCAGCCAAGCAATAAAATTGATTGATTGCCCAAACACATAAAAATCATATCCACAGCTTTCAAACATTCTCTCAAAAGCAGAAAATCAGCTCTTTGACATTACCAAACAACCTGCTTAGACAGGATGGCAAACTTGCTGTTACATGGAAGACAAAGTTTGTCTGTGAGGTGTAGCTTACACAGTTGGTTGCTCAAAATAGTGTGCACCTCCATAAGTCTGCCTCTGTTTAAACAAATTACCAGAAATTATTCAGAAATGTTGTATTCCTTTATTCTTCATTTACATCAGACATACAGTTGTGTGTTGAGGGAAAACACACCAGTCATATCATCTATGTGTTTGTTTGTTTTTTTCCGAAAAGATTCATTCATTTTACTTTTCTACTACTTCTTTCATAAGGCTACAGACCATTTCCCCACAGCACATCAGTTTTCTTTGGTTCATACATTACAATCAAAGTGGATCAATCCTTACAACCAAAGGATACAGATTTCAAATTATATCCATTTCTCCTGGACTGCCACATTATTCACTCAAAGTCATCACTGTCCAAACCAAGTACTAAACAAGCATTTTTAGTATAAACGGGGTATAAACTGCAGAAATGGAAACAAGTTTGGTACATTCACAAGCAGATTTTTCAGTGAAAGGCTGATATATTAAACCTTTAGCTGTCATCAGAAGAATAAGAACTATTCAAAACTGGACAAAAAATTCAATTAAAAGTATTTTAATTAAGTAAATTTACTTCTTCTTCATTAAAAGAAATTCCAATAAGAAATCTGAATTCAGCCTCGGAGAAGGTGCTGAATACAACTCTCTGTGTTCTAATCAAAGCCATCTCAAAAAGTGTCTCTGATCCTCACTGACTGAATCAAGGCCACAGTTATGCATTCAAAATTCACATTGGTTTTCGTTATTATTATGTGTGACAGCTTTAGTCAATATGAAGGATCAGAATTCATGGCACAGCATTTAGAAGGATTCACTGTCTTGCCCTGGCAGAAGCTATCGAAAATCCAAGCCTATTCAGGCTCTGACCAAGGGGAAAAAAAAAAAATACTGCTGACAGGTTCAAAAACTTGTTGAAATACTTTTTCACAGGAGAAGTTGCTTATGAGACAAAAATCTAACAAATATATGGCAATAAATACCTTCAAAGACTTGTGTAAGTATTAACTAACAAAAATTAATTTCACTAAAACTTCTACTTGACTCTTAAGTGGTTGGTTAAACAAAGCAGCCAAACAAACCTATCTGCATGCTTAAACTAGAGCTTCTGAAACAGATTTGATCCACATTAATTACTAAAAATAATAAAGCATCATGAATTTTACCTACATGTATTGAATGGACATTACTCAGCAATCTCTGAACTATAAGAGTTGCAATAGTCCTTTTGGTTTTTAAATTGTGGTTCAGTTTTCCATATCATTGTAATTACTGCAGCTGCACTGTTGCCAGCAAACTCCTAGACTCTAAGCTCTTGGCTATGACAGTACATCTAAGTAATCACCATGGAATACTAGGCTAAACTCAAACAGGTTTCTTTTTATGAGCTATATACATGAGCAAAAGCTAGAGCATGTTTAAACAAAGCAAATCAATTCAAGTCAAGCCTCCCTACTTAATAGATTCACACAGCTTATTAAGAAGAGCAAACATGCCTTAATGAAGAACACCCATCTTTTAAATGAGAGAAATAAGGCCTTGGTTGTGCTATCCAGGCTGGGCAGGGCATAGTCCCAGTTTCAGGATGTCTCAGTGCCCAGAGAAGCAAATCCATTATGAAATGAGTTTACTGTGGACTTTTCACTCCTCTGTCCATTGCTTGTTGTCCTACTTTGCTACCTAGCAGAGCTGTCTTGATTAGCTAATGACTCCTGACTGGGTTTGTCACCCTTTGCAGGACAGCAGGAGTCATGGCTAAAGTGATTTCCTATTCAGCTGGGCTTTCCGAATGACAGGACAGCTTCTTCTTCTTCCCCTTCTAGAAAATCTGCAAGTACTTCAGAAACTTGTAAGGCGTAAACAAATACTGGCTCTAAAGAAATACTTAGAGTAATATTCTTAGTCAGTGGAAACTACCACCATAATTTTCTATAATGAAAACTCTTCCTTTCACATATTTTATTCCAACCCTAGTAAATCCTGAAAAAATTGTAAAATTAAGTTGGTCAACAATTGCGTCATCCTTGGACTGTGACACCTCAGATGTTACAAGCTTTTTCCACTGACTTGTCCATTATAGGAAACAACTGTAATGGCTCTAATTTGTCTGTGAGGCAACCATTGCCACACTTGCTTGTGAGTGAACGTCACACTACAAACATTCTTTTGAAAAGGTGCTCAGACACATAGATTTGGAGCCAACAGTTCCAAACCAAGAAACTCTACTCCCCTTAGATTATACCATCCTTGGGTAGGAAGGTAGCCAGAGTATTACAAATTACATCTTTGAGAAGACACAGTTGGTCTAATTTTCCTTGTATTTTGCCCTAGTAGTTGTAAGTATGGACAGCATAGGCAATAGAAGTGTGAAAAAAAAAAAAAAAAAGCTATTATTAAAATTTGCAGCACTTAGCAGCTCCTTAACCGTGGTGAATTTGTCCAGATAAGTGATAGAATGAATTGGAAGGCTCAAAAGCTCCAGAACAGGAGTTGATTAGCTGAGAACCTCTTATCAGAGGCGCTGGGCATAGGTCCATAGTTCATATACACAGACACATCACATTCAGAAATTACCTGCTTAGTTCATTATGTAAATTTTTACAGCTAATTACAAAATACATGCTAAGGAGTTCTTCATATTCCAGAGGATTTTGATCTCTATGAAAATGGTAACAGAGTTGGTAACTAGATTAATCATTTAATAAAAATTTTAAAAGGATAATATAGGAAAATTAAAACAATTACTATACAACACTGTGACTTCATGCAGAATTAATTCAGAATTTCAAATAGAAAATCCAGTTTGCTTGGAGGTTTTCCTCTTTATCATATTTTTAAAACTGTCTATCTGACATCATAATTTACTGTGCACAGTACATCTTGCAGTCATTCCTATTGTCTCTCTGGTTGTGTCACCTCTCTGACAAAACAACCTGAAAATATATGATTATTTATGAAGAGAATTAATATGGATAAGTGGTGTTGAATGGCATTAGAAAGCTCACCAGCACTACTGAAAAGATTAAATTAACATTTTTCTACAACATTAAGACTTCGTCACAGATTGTAGCTCAGAGTACATGTCTTTCTCTATCTTTTATTCAAATTAATGCCTGGCTTTTCCTTGTTTTGTGGCTTTATACTAATGGAGAATTAAGATGGAGCACTCAGTTGCTGCCCAGGTACTATTACTCACAGGAGACCCAAACCACACCAGCCAGTTAAAATACTGGTATATATCATCGAATAAATAAGGTGGTATAGGCCACATGAATGTCTGGTTCTGTCACAAACAGAAATATTCTAATACTTTGTTTTGTTTTCTTCTCCCCTCGTCAGCCAGGAGATTCTCTCATGTGCTGCAGATACTTGTAGTTTTGTGGTTAGAGCAGTATTTCCTCGTTATCTACTACATATATTACATGCCTAGGGCCTGAAAAGAGAACTTTTCATACACAAGGATATGAACTCTGCAACAAGCTGCAGAGATGCTATGTATTAGCCAAGGCACAAACCCAGTTTCAACCTGTTTTATTGAAACAGAGACATGGCACCACAAAACCCTACAATTCCAGCATTATAATAAAGTATTTAGACACAGTTGTTAACACTTGACAAGAAGAACCCTGTTTTTCCCTGTTATATGTTT
This sequence comes from Rhadina sibilatrix, assembly GCA_013400275.1. Classification (NCBI taxonomy): domain Eukaryota; kingdom Metazoa; phylum Chordata; class Aves; order Passeriformes; family Phylloscopidae; genus Rhadina; species Rhadina sibilatrix. The sequence continues at coordinate 613,559 of VWYO01000330.1, forward strand.
TCCTCTAGGCCTCCACCTTCAAGATTTGAAGAGGAAAGTGGCTTTTTCCCCACTGACAGAAGTGTACATGTATAAGTTCAATGTCATCTTGACATTTCTCTCTTGGCTGGATTTTTTTTTTCCTATCTTGACTAACAATTCTTCTTCAGACAGGGAATTCTATGTAATTGCCTTTATGATTCTGTGCAATAGTGGGACCATTAAAGAAATATAGGTTTACAGGCCAGAGGAATCTGTTTCCAGATATTTCATGCAAAACTTAATTTTCCCTCCTGGGAAAACATGATAGCTGCAATATCACAATCTATCTTAGTTGTTTCCAAGGTGGAGTCTCCTTTATAATTCTATCTGTAGTGGGTTCTTTCAGAAGAGTTATTTCAATATACTGCAGTTAATGTATGATATCTGAACTGCAAATCCCACATACCTAGCACACTGAAATTTCTTTCATGGCATAAAATTCAAGCTCTCACTAAAAATTTACAGTGTTACAATGATGCTTTATGGTGGGAAAAAAACCCCAAACAAACCAAACAAAAGCCGGAACTAAAAAGCTCTGCATTATGAATTTTCATTCTTTTATAAATTTTCACTGACATCAGGTGATCTACCTTCTTTTTACTGAGTATCCATGAATAAGCTGAGAAGCAGCCTGCTTGATCAGAAGTATTTACAAAGCAAATCTCAAACTATTTCAGCTGTCCTGCAGTGATGCATGTGGAGCTTGATATTCTTTGTGCTGAAGTCAAAGATACATTCACATCAGTGGGGGGCTTTAGAGAAAGAAAATGAAAAAAGGAAGGATAATGATCAAGACTGTTGAAGTCCCAGGGGAAGTTGTGCATATTGACCCAGACTAAGGCTAGGTAACATACCGTGATGTAAGAAACCAGGGCTTATAGGAGGAGGAGATCAAGCAGGCAGATGGAAAAACAGATAACTGAAGGGAATTAACAGAAGAAATTTACATCACAAAAGCTGAAAACAGAGGCAAATATGACCAGTAACTCGGAGAAAAAAAATATGTGATGATAATGGTCAGTAATTTAGATAAGCTTAAAGCAAGATAGAGCATAAGATTTGGAAATGAAATGATTGATACCTTAAGCAAGGGAAAAAAACAAAGGAGGAAAAAAACACACCAAGAGAAGTTTCTGTATTACCCTATTTCTACGCAGAATACTTCTTTCTCCTAGGTGTTGCATGAAGCTTCTAGAATACTCGTAATTTTTTTAGAAATAAACAAGTGTAGCCAAATCAGAAACAAACTGATACAAAAAAAAAAAAAAAGACAGAAAAAAGAGATAATTTGAAAGAGCTTCTGCAATAAAGCCTCCTGCTGAAAGACATGAAACAGAACATAGTAAAACATTTAGCAGATAATGTTTCTGCAGGTTTACAATAGCCTGTTTCAGAGCCGAGAGGGTACTTTGCCACTCTATCATGTCAGTCAGACTGTGAGACTGAGAATAAGCAATCTGACCAACTGGAAGCACAACAAAGGACCAGCAGGAAGTTTACTGGCAACAACAGAAGATTAAAGGGGATGAACAATTGCATTGAGTGTCTGCTTCAGAATTGCAACTGGAGAAGGAATACTGCTGGGGAAAAAGAGCCCAGAGAAAAACAGAAGGATTCTATTCTGGACTAGCAAGGACAGAAATCAAGAATGCATTCAGACTAATCTCTCTATTAGGGAGTCCCAGGACAGGTCTACTGCATGTAGTTTCATCAAAAAGAAGCTTCAACACTGATCAATACATAGCATTTCCTTTAGGGAGGGAGAATAAAAATATCTTTGAGCTAGGGGGAAAAGCATTACTAATTTCAGTGAGAATGACATATATTGACACCCAGTTTGTGATGTCCTTTGCAGAGATGTAAATATGAGAGGGCTCTAGGAAGATGAAAGTTGTCACTAGGAAGCAGCAAGAAGAATTAGTTATGCAGAAATAGCTACAAGATGCCACATAGGTGTAGGTTGTATGATACCCCACTCAAAAGTAATTTACAAGACATAGTCAGTGACTACAAAGAAGAAACATACACACTACCCTTAGATTTAAAACAAATGAGAGTGGAATCGCCTTCATTGGGGCTGCAAATTCTATTGGCTTATAGCTACTTTTGCTTGACATTTCTGCATCTTCCCAGAGCTCTGAGGTCTGCATTGTATCTGCAAGCAAAATCAATAATTTCTGAAATGTGCAATGGGAAGGGCTCTCATGTATCTACAACAACCACCTTCATTTTAGCTGCAGGGAATGTGGAGAGAAAACAAATGTGAGATAAAATAGAGCACAGAAGTGATTAGATCTTTTAGAGAAGGTGTATTTGCCACACTTGATGAAAATCTATTTTCTGGATTTTGCCCAAAAGGGAAAAAAATGGTGGCTTAGTCAATGAGCATTTCTGTTTCTAGAACAAACTGTTTTGAGTTGATTAATATCCTTGACAGTACTGGAGAAGGCAATTATTAGAAAATTATATTTTAAATATTACCTTGAAGTTTTAAGCATATGTTTCAATAACCTGAGATGAAATAATTCAGCTCTCTAGGTATTATTGACTCAGAGTAAGGATACTAAAGTTTAATCAGAATTGTATTTCTATTTCAAACTATATTACTTTTACAAAACATACACTGTAGTTTAAAGGAAAACCATACATTTGTTATGATTGCATTAATGTTAGGCAGATTAAAACACATTACAAAAAGGACCTAGTTAAAAGTAATGTACAGCAAAACTACTAAGCAAAATTCCCCAGCACAGATGATCTTACAAACATATAGTAAGGTAACTCATCTTTGTAGATTATACAGCATATTGTGTATTTATACTTCTACTGAAAATTTACTTTTATTTCTGCATCTCTCATTTGTTGAAATCTGAAGCTCTGTTCTGTCATCACATGGAATCAATATATTCACATTGACTTAATGAAGAGAATACTACCAAAAGTACTATTCAACCAATCTGGACACTGGGTACATAATTTTCAAGAGTGATCAGACTTCCTGAATTAATGTTTCTCCTTTCATCTTCATACAAGAGTGCTGTGGCCACAAATGCAGAGTATTGAAGGACATAGACAACCCTAATCTAATAGACTATTAGGAATATTGGGTATTTATTAATTGAATCATTTAGTTATGTAAAAGGGATAATGCACAGATAGACCATCCTTTAGATCCACAGACCTTGTACACAATACATGCACGATTTCTGCAAGGCTGAATTTCCAGGCTCTGTATTACCAGAATAAAAGAAGGAAAAATAGAAGCTAGAGGCAGTTGAAAAGCATGACAGCTCAGAGAAATCATCTGCATACCATCTATATGACACAGCTAGAATAAGTCCAGGAGTGTTCACCCAGCTGCAGCCTAAGGGATCTGTCATGCAGCCAGCTGCTGCTGCTATTTGACATCTGGGATCTGCAACTGGCATTGAAAAGCCAAAAAAAAAAAAAAAAAAAAAAAAAAAAAAAAAAAAAAAAAAAAAAAAAANGGAGTTATGTGAGGTTAACAACAACAAAAACAAAATTCCATACCTCTCCCAACACTAAAGGTATTTCTAAAGAAAAAAAGTAAATTTTGTTGCCAAGGATGGAGTCTATGTGAACTGCATGCATACAGAACACAAATGAAAGGTCAAACAACTGGCAAATGAGTGAAATGAGTGTAACACAATGAAACTCTTAGAGAAACACACTCATACTGCTAAAAGCAGCACTGTATGCCCATATCTGACCAGCAGTTTTGTTACTTACAGCTCCACTTCAAAGATTGCCACGGCTAATTCACGCCGTGGGGGTGAGAACTCTAGGTTAAGGCTGACTCAGGGGTCTTAAGCATTATGCCAAGGGTATCCAATTCTCCACACAGAGGAAACCTCAGCCTGATTTCCCCTGCCTGCTTAACAGTGCTTACTGGGCATAGAGAGAAGTTTCAATCAGTGAAGCGACTTCCCTGAGAACCAGGACAATTGGGGAAGAAGAAACCATCCTGCCAAAGAAATGCCCCTTGCACAAAAGCCTGGATCCTCCTGCCACATCAGGGACCAGGTGCCCAGCATCTGTGGGATAATGCAGATGTGTGTGTTCCAGGTTTTAGTGTTTTGAAAATCTGTGACACAGACTATAAAACTGTCAATCAGTACTTGCAGATTACTGCACAAGGTGCAGAGAGCTTCCCTGTCTGTGGCCTTCATCAAAGCATCATCTGAGCACTTCATCAAAGGTTACTCTCTCTGTCTGAAGAGCTTTTCGTCCTCATATGACCCCTCTCTTCCTCTCATGACTGAGAGCACTTGATATACACATGATTCAGATATGCCTACATGAAATCCCAAAAGCTTTACTAAGTGTAATTTTATAGAAGCAAATTGCCTGCTTCTCTGAGCTGGATCAGCAATGTTTCCCCCTGTCAACCTGCAATGCTAGTGAAGCTTTGAACTGCTGCAGTGACTCTCTGAGAGAGAGAGACCTCGCTGGCAAAGATCATGGGTGGAAAATAAAAAGACTTCTGTGCCCCTGCACGTGTGTCTGTGGCAGTTTCTATATTTACATCTTTAGGGAACTAACTCTGGGCCAGATTTTGTCACTCCTATTCACAGTGAAGAGTATCTCACTGCACAAGCAGTCCCGAGGGACTACACTGAGGCAATCTCGATCATGTTGAAGAGCTCTTTCTGCTGTGAGAAGTTTATTTTTCTGTCTGGCTCAAAGATGGCTTCAGCTGAACTATTTGTAGCATTCATGGTGGTGGCAGCCTGCGACCTTTACATGAGAAGGCATATATCTGCCAAGGGTCCTCTGCTCATGGAAGGGGCAGATGACACTGCTTTGAGCTTGGAGCATCTGCATGAAATAGGGAATGAGAAGGGTAAGGCATATCTGCATTACACTGACACCACGCACAGGCACCTCACCAGCAAGTACAAACATAGCACTGTGCAAATCTCTGAACAGACAAAACATTCCAGACAATGAAGACTTGGCCTTTGCTCTTGGCATCAGAAAATTTCCAGGGTTGTGCTAGCCTGGAAATTACATTTTTGGAAGCCACAGAACTGACACATCTAGATGTTGATAGTGAGTACATGTACTAGAATGTGCTTCTGTATGAGGCTTGGATGCTGGAGCTGTGGCCATCACACCAGCAGTCTTTCACAGAGGTCAGAGCGTCTTCCTGAGGTAGTAAGGAAAATCCCACTGCACGAAGCAAATGCATAAACATACACAAGGTATGACTGTTACTCATAGATAACAGGTAGATTAATAGATCAACCACAAAAGTAACTCCTAGTATTTTCAGCATACCTACATTTCTCTGAAATCTTACATAGCAAAGTATCTCATTGATGAATAGCCACTATTTGGTAAAACTAGAAGGCAGTTTGGATGCCCAGAGATTTCACTGTATCTCTAGCTTAAACAACAAGACACAGGCAGAGGAACTGAAATCGGGAAAAATATCAGTTGTTCATACTTGGCCTTAAAGCAGAGCCATCAAATAAAATTCTGGAGCTCCAACACAGATTTTAACTCAGAGATCATGTACCCTGACACATTTACACCGATCAACATCATACAGAAAAGTTAAGAAAAGTTTCACCACTGGCTCCGTTCAGAGGACCCATGGGGAGCTAGAACTGCTCACCAGAAACACAGAGAAATGTACAAAAGTGTGTAATTCCAGGATATGCAGAAACAAAAATCCCTGAACACAGTGATGGATTCTTGTTACAAAGATTTATAACTGGCTAAGTTATTGAAAAATTCTGATGGGTCCTTATCTAAACTATTTACTCCACAAATGGCACGAATTATTTCATGCCCTTTACTGTTTCATTCAGTGATCCAAGTTCCCCCTGGCCCCCAAAGTAAAATCAAAACTAGAGAAAGAACAAACTCTTAGTGTTGCAAAGGTTAAGCCTTCCCTTCTGTGCCTGTGATCAATAATGGTTGTGCTCTCTCTCTGTAAAGGTTGAGCTCAAATCCTGGTTTACACATATTGAGTCTGCACAAATTTCACCCAGGTTGAAAGATAAGGGACTGGGTGAGGGCTGGCATGCAGCACACAGAAACTGTAGAAAAGGAAAACGCTTTGGGTTCAGGGGTGCAAAAAAATCTGCCAGGTTGGTTTTGGGTGAGGGCAGGGAGTGGCTGATAAACATAACCTTGGACCAGGTTGTGGCTTTTCCCTTGTGGGTCCTCAAACACTCCAGCCCAGTCGGCTAAATGGACCAAGACACAAGACCAAGACCTTAAAGGAGGGGGAGCTAAGCAGATTTCCCTTTGTTAAGGGCTGCCCACCTCAAATGGCTTTACTGGATTGAGGCCACCTATCCTGGCATACATCTCTTTTGAGTTTGTCTGGAAGTGGTAGGTGTATTATTTATTAAATTACTCTTCTTTACCTCATATAAAAAAAAAAAAAAAAAAAAAAAGTATATAATTTTTCCTACAAAGAGACAAATTGTTTTGTAGCAGATTGAAATACTTATATATATATATATCTTCCTGGGAGTCTTTAATGTGTCCCTTCACTAATTCCAACAAACACTTGTCCTCCCTGTAAAGGACTGAATTCTGCATGGCAGCAAAGACTCAGAAAGAAAGGAAGGGATCAGTTAGCTAGACTTGCCTAGATGTCAGCTGTCTGGCTCCATCTAGCCACTTAGGCTGCCATCCTTAAAAGAGCTGTCTAAGGTGCAGAAAATCACCTTTAAGATGTGCCAGGTGTTTGGGTAAAGAGCTTGAAGGACTCATCCACTTTACAAATGGCTGAGGCTGGTGAGGAGTTCTGTAGTGACAGGAAACAGCGCAGGGCCACAAGAGCCCAAGCTCAAGCTCCCAAAATCATCCTCACCAGCAGCACCAAGTGTTGGTTTCTTTATTTCTTCATGGCCTGCCAAAGGGCACTCCAGTTCCCCAGGACCAGCTCAGGTGAGCTTTGTCCTACAATCAACTGCAGCAGACGTGTGTGAGCCATAGCGACACAGCGGAGCTGCCTTTTACACAGTGGCTGCTGCTGAAACTGAGCAGGAGGAGGGCTTGTCCAGCCCACCAGTCGCTGCTCCTTCCCACAGCACTTCCCATCAGCTCCCAGGCACTGGTGGCTTAGACACACTTACTGCCCAAGCTATGCCTCGGAGAAACTTCAGCAAGTGAGAAGACCACAAGTTACTCAACAACCCACAAAGGCTTTCTCAGCCACTGAGTTTAAGCAATAGCATAGATGAGGTTAGACAGACTGACCATAGGCTGCCCAACATTTGCTATGCCAAAGGACTCTTTCTAAAGGGGATATCATGCTGAGTAATGAAAAGCCTTGCTTCTTTCACGGAATAAAAAAATGCATGAAGTATGCCTGAGTTACTTCCTCACAAAGGCATATGTTGCTATGTGAATGCTCACTGGCTCCTGACATCTTCAGAAAAAAACACCTAAAACCCATATGTGGAAGAACTTGTTCATACTAGATGAGGTCTTTACACCAGATGAAACTGAGGTTTTGATTCAGCAGGGTGGAAATCTCCAACTCACACAATGGTGAAATATGATTTTATCCCTCAATCACCTTGATCAGAAATTCAAGAATCTCAATATTTCATACATTCACCATATTCTGTCTCACCCCCTGTAGAATATTTAAAAATACACCCATGTCCCTAATGGTTTTGACTTGATGACCACTTCCAATTCAAGTAATTTGGTGGGAGCATGCTGTACTGTACCCTAGTTATCTAGAACTGAGTAGCTTTCCATAGTTTCCAGATTTCCTCTCTGGAAAAACAAAGGTGACAGTCAGCATTGACATGTGCTGCTGTCTTACCCTGATATGGGATGCAGATGGCACCAGTCAGAAACACTTTCTTGGTCATTTAGTTTACACATAGCTTTTCAGGAACAATTGGGACCAGATTATATTTCTCAGACAGGAATGTGGCTATATCACCCAAAATCATGACATGGGTAGGTATTATATAACAGGCACTGTTAACTGAGCCTATTACAGTCTAAACATTCCTAAATAGGTCCACAGCTCTTTCATCTTGGAGATGAAAGAACAACACAATTCAAAAATATAAGTTAGGCACTTCAAAAAGCTAAAGTTAGGCCTGGCAACAGCAGGCAATTGTTTTTAATAGTGGTAACTAATAAGGACTTCATACTGCATGTGATATATTCTTCCAAAGTTGTATCAGATGTAGTCTTGAGGCTTCTTTCTCTTCCCATGAAGATCTAAGAAAATGTCTGCTGACCATCTTATCTTACATCTCATTGGATTCAACTTTTTCAGTATATTGCAAGATTGTTTTTCTTAAATAATCTTGAGACTTACTAATTTTCTTACAGCATTCATTTATTATGAAACTATTTCACTGACACACCTGCATTTTTTTCCCTGTGCTTTGCTGGTGCCATGTTTTCCCTCCTGCACAGCAGAAACAGCTAAACCCCCACTTCTGTGTATTTTAACATCTCCGAGCTTCTCTCTGATCTATCACAACTGCACATTTTGAAAGGCTCTACTCAGAAACTGCATTTGAGTTTAAAACTTATTTAGGTAAGCATCTGTACTACTAGAGTGAGAATACATAAAGATATAGAAGTTTTAAAGCATTCTAAGGCCTCTTATTTCCCATTTCCTCTAGACCCCTGCCCATCAGTCTTTCTGCAAGTCTGAAGGAAACAAGGTAGGGAAGAATATTTTAAGGGGGCAATGTTTCTATGGGATCTGCATAAAAACACTGCACCTTTGTTCTGGAGCTCCACCATGAAGGATTGGTCAAATATGGCAAAGATTATTAATATGCTGCAATATCTTAGGCAGGAAAGCTTATCCTAAAGATGGATCAAGGAGTCCAGGTGTTTGGAAAGCTGTCCCCTACCTCCTCCAAGAATTCCAAAATCATATACTGTTTCTGGAGCTTTTTCAAACCACCTTGTTAAAACACCTGGGCTCTCTCAGCTCCTTCTGCTAGATACTGCCATGGGGGAGTATTAGCTAGTCCTCACGTGAGTCTTGATATAACTCATAAAAATAAGTGATCAATGACAATGTGAGAGCCAGACATTCTCAATTAAGATCATATCAGCTAATAAAATAGATTATTTTTTCTTTTATGCCTGCCAATTCTTAATTAAAACCAGTAAACACGTAAGTGTTAAAATTGAATTTGGAAAGGCTGAAGTCCCCAGAGACAAGCTGTTATTGACATGTTACAGAAGAAACAAAATATTACTTCCTTTACGAGTTTTCACTTTTGGCTTATATAAGAAAAGATTAATATCTAACCAAAATAAGTCTCAATTTATAACTCTCCCTTTTACTCACATAGTGAAATGAAGCTTCTAGATCTTCACTGTAATAATAAATAGCACATTAAAAAAAAGAAAGTCCAAAGAACAAATCATATGCATGAATTCAGAGGCTAAGCTGACTGTAATTAAAAAATCCAACATTTGCTCATCTTTAAGAACCATTTCTGTATCTCATCCACACTGTTCTGCCTTCTGAGACTTTTACAAAATGAGCCAGGATACTGAAATGACCATTTAGTCAGCAATTTATATCACTCTTGAAACTGTATATGGAGTTTCAATACCAACTGCTGTTTATTTATTGTGTTAAAAAAACATGAAGGAGCCCAGTTAATGTGTCCAATATAGCCAGCAGCTCTCCGGTTGCAGTTGACTTCACAGTCATCCCTGAGCTGTTGCTAACTCTTCCACCGTTATTATTGCATCCCTAGGCTTGGATCTGTTTCTTGAAACTCTCCCTTGTGAGATAAAAATCCTCTATGCCATAAAAGAGCAACTCAAAAATCTTACATTTATCTAGTTGTCTATCTTCATGCTGTTACCTGCATCCCATTCAGTTCAATATATCTGGGTTAAAGGCACTTGTCACGGTATTCACCAAAAACCTTTACAAAACCTTCTGATGTTCTTGCTGGCAGCTCATGTTCTGCTGACTCCTTCCTTACTCCAACAAAAAGGAAAATAGCCTCCAAATTTATCCAACTTTTTCCTACATATTTCCTTGCTGCATTCACTTAAAATTAGCTTCACTTTCCAGACATGATTTTTGATCAGTCAACACAGCACTCCCATTGCTCTGTGTCTAACTGCTTGCTCTTCCACCTTCTCAGTAGACTTGACACCCACACACTGAGGTAGGTAATGTACAGGAGAGCTCCTGAATAAAATACCCTTTTCAAAGATGCTACACAGCAGCAGCTTGCATCCTAGTGCACTACACTTCTGGTGCCTTCAGCTCCTTGCTTTTGCAACCTTCAAGCTTCATTCTTCAGTTCCACAGAGCTTAGTACAACTGTTACTATAAGTTGGAGTTGATTTGAGGCAAAGGCACTGGCTATTTCCAAATTATGCTTGTTTTATTTGAGCATTGCTGTTATGTACACACAGCACTGGAAAAACAACCAGCAAACCAAACAAAAAGTCTAGCCCAGGTTTTCAGTGTCAGGTTTATTTGGACCCCAAGGAGAGCCTTTCCCCGTGCTTCTGTCTTTAAGGCTGATGGATGGTCCTGCTCACCAGGAGCAGTCACTGCCTCTACCTGCTGCCACTTCTGAGCACTCTCCAGAGAAACGTAGTGGTTCATTTGCTTCATACACAAACAAGTGCTAGGTGCCAGGTGTTGGGAATTTTCTGTAAAGCAGGCTGAATAAACAGGTGGTGAGAGTTGCTGACAACACAGAAATATTTAGCTTAACAAAGACTTGGGAGGATCATTAGGAACTTCCTGAAAGATGGAGCGAAAATGTGCAATTAGACAACATTTAACAGGGGAATGATTGCAGATATGTGCAAGGTGTTGCTCCTGAGCAGAGAAAAATAAACAGTGTTCTGGAAGAGTGTGACCTCTTCAGAATAAGAATCTCATTAAAGGAAGGATTGCAAAATGCCTGCAACTGTATGTGTCTGTTGGGCAGGGTTGTATAGTACAGAGCAAATAAGATCTTTGACTTGTTGCCTGCAACTAGCATGAATAAAAGAAGACAGCAGATACAGAGACTATTTTTGGCTTGGTTTCACCTTAATAAAGAAAGGCCTGGTTCAGCCTCATTGCACTGGAACTGCAAGCTGTTGGGAACTCGCAAGAATCCAGCTGCTTGTCAGGCAATGTGCAGACAAAAGGCAACTGAAACCAGCTAATAGCCAACCTTTACAGGCTACTCTCCCTGCAAATTAGTCCAGTGCTATACAGCGTTTTCTAAGCAGTCAGACTGATTAGCATATATGAACTCTGCCATTTACAGAAATCACTCCACTATTCATCACTGTACAGGCTAAATAAGGGTTTAGAAGCCTTCAAAGTAATCCTTGCAATTAACTGTAAATTCATTGGAAACAAAAATACTACAAGGCACGCATTTTAAAATATGTAGCTGAATTGCAGTTCTTACTGACTGACGAAATAGAGAAATTTAGTTTGTGGGTCTTTTAGTAGCAAGTGTGTACATGGGTGGGAATAGCAGCTGCCTGCACACTTATGATTCAGATTTGAAGAGCCATGAGACTCGCCTCCCAGAACAAATTTATGGCCAACTAGGATCAAAATTTTGGCCTTCCTGGAGTACCTCTGAGTAACTGTCCAGATGGATTGCCAGAATTGCCACTCGCCCAATAAATTCCTGAGACAAGCTTCTAATTAAGGCAGTACATTTGAAATGGTGAGGTAGAATCCCTGATTAGGTGAAAGTCAATTGTAACTTTTTCCATTGTTTTCAAGAAGACATGGAATTGCAGCCCTAAACCCCATTATTTAGAAGGCTGTAATATTCCCCCCACAAGGGTTAGAAATATGTGGATGCAACAATCAAGTAGGTTTGTGAGTCATGTTTATTGAATGTAATCATACAAACTGTTAGGTACAGAATGCCTGGAAATTCTTCTTAGTTCTGCATAAATTACAAGTTCTTTTCTGACCATAATATTATATCTATTTTCCTTTAATGTTCACTTTTTAAGAAGTTAAGGAGTTACTTGGGCCTTAGCAGGGAAGGATACAGGTCAACTTAAAAGGAAAAAAAAAAAAAAAAAAAAAAAAAAAAAAAAAAAAAAAAAAAAAAAGAAGAAAAAAAAAATTATAAA
>VWYO01000330.1:625739-658656 GCA_013400275.1 Rhadina sibilatrix
TTTTTCTTACTCTATCTTCTTAAAGGTCCAGTGTGGTTTTACAGGTTTCTACCTGCTTGCTGTTCATGTCCAGAATGAACATAAAACCACTGAAACAGCTCCCCAGATTTTAATAATGCCTGGGAATTGGGTCAATATACACCAATAGAAGCACTTCAAATGCACCTGCCACAAGAGAGAGGGGCAAGAATGAACAGGGCTTCTAACCTCAGTAGTGGTGATCTGTAAGGGCATTTCAGTCTCTATTGTACAAAACACATAGAGCAGTGTGAGTCTCCAGTCTCTAGACAGCAGGAAGAAGCTCTGTGCCTCCATGCCATGGATGGGGGCTTTGGATGTCCCTCCTCAGAGCATAACTCAGGGGCTTTGCTTGCTAACCTAGAGAAGGAGAAAATGTTTATCTGTGCAAGGGATGACCAAAAGCTCCCATGTCAAAGGTAAAAGAGAGTCACACTGACAAGGAATTGGTTGGGGAAAATGACAAAAATACATGGATGGATAAGTAGATGCTAAGTTCCTGTCTTTAAATTTCTGTTTCTGCCTGCCCACTGATACCTATTTCTGCCTTGCCTTTGGCAGCCAAACTCAGAATTTGTAGTTCTGAGACATTAAAAAAAAAAAAAAAAAAAAGCCAGAAATATTTAGAAACACATACAGGACTTGAGAAGGAAGGTTTGGGAAAAGGACAGAGAGATGGTTTACTGGGAATGGAGGTGCCAGGGAGACATTGAGATGAAGAGGGCAGGAACACAAGAAGAGAAGAAAACCCATCAATAGCTATTTCATTCCCTTCAGAGAAAATTAGCTTAATGATTTAGTCACTCTTTCCTGCTTTTCAGCTGAATAATAATGGAAGTTATCTTTCAGGCTTTTCCCAAGGCTAGCATGATACCTCTTCCTAGGACAAAAACACCCACCAGACATAACATGTCACTCTTGCTTTGTATTTTTTAATTTAACAGCTTTGAAACTAATTTAACATAATAGTTGCCAGAGAAAAGATATCATGCAATCCATATCATTCATGTGTACTCTTCCAATTCTATATAAAATCAATGAAGAACCATGTTTTTCCTGGGTGGGCAGTAGGTTTATGTCTTTATCTCAGAAGCCAGCTAGAGAGAAACTAAAAAAAGTTAGCATAGTGGATGAAACACAGAGAATAGCAAATCACATTGTTCCGTTTAAAAATGTGCAACTTTTCTGACTGTACAAGCACCATTAATCTGGGATTATTTTTAAAATTGAAAACGAAAAAGCACAATAAAGCTACGGGGTGTTCCCATTGCTATTTAATGCTGGCTTGCAGTATGCAAACCACAGAATGCAAAGCAACTCCTAGGAGTACACAAGTACCATCTCAAACATAATATGCAACAGCCAGATATGTGTTACAAAGCTGCATTTTCCATTCTGTATTTTTTTTTAAAGAAAGATGGAAAAAGAGAGAGTAAGGAAAGGAGAGAAAGAGTGAGGAAGAGAGAAGGGGAAAAGAGTGACAGAGGCAGAGATGGAAATACAAATGTGCCAGGAATGCTGAACACTTTGCAAGGTCTTCAGAGAAGACAAGGAAAGTGGTATACAGAATGGAAAGGAAAACACACACAATTTTCCTTGATGGAGCTAGGGGGGAACATTCGAGCTGAGGGCTAAAATAAAGCCTGTACTTTCACACATCCTGCCTGGGGGTTAAAAAAGCCTTGTGTGCACTGTGCTAGCCCAGCTCAGTAGGCAGGTACAGCTGTGAAAGCTGCGTCACTGTTGACACAGAAACCCTCTGAGAGTTTCTTTAACATCTTAATGTAATAAATGCAACTTCCAACAATGAAATCCTGAACTATGGAGTGACTCCAATTGTTTATTTAGGGCCCATCTACTCAAAAGTCTGCTTAGCATAAACATTAAATAAACAGTTAGCCCTTGCACACAATATTTTCTGGATATGATCTTATGCTCCTTCAAGTTTACGTGGCAGCAACTTCTTTACAGATTTGTCTCTCTCTCTGTCTGCACATGCTTCTTCATCCTTGCCCACTCCTTGTCTTGGTTTTCTCCTTAGACTCTCTTTTCTCACAGCTTTTAGTATCTCTCCACTTTTTAGGCTTATTAACGTGGATGTTAGTGTCTAACCTGTCTATTTTGGATTAAATTTAAAACTCAATTAAAAATATGACCATTTGAAAAGAAAATAGAACATGAAATATGGAATTCATGTCATTTTTTTCTCCTATCTCTCTGTTATCTGTCTTCCTTTCTTTTTCATCCATTTTCTCTCATTTTATGTGTCTGATTCACTTGCTCTTTGAACATGTTGGTACATATTCCTTTTTATAGCATCCATTGCAGTAGATGGCTGATTTTTATTTAACTCAAAGACTAAATTATATTAAAAAATATTATCTGAAATGAATCTGAAAAATCTGAAATTAACCTGCAAAAAAAGATAAAATCTTTAAAAAATATTTTAAAAATAAAAAGGGTCAGTAAAATTCTATTTTTTCAAGTAAAAGAATAATTTAGTGCTGGTAGCATAAAATTATACCATCCCTCTGAGACTGAGTACTACTTATATCATCAGTGACATATAATCTCACCTAAAATCTTCCTAAAAAGGAATTGAAGGAAAAATATCACTAATTTTTAGCACAAGAAGATGGTGTGTTTTAAAAGGTTGCTGCAATGGCAGCTTGTGGAAAGGTCCATGAAGGCAGGCAGCAGAGAAAGCACCACCTGGGTCCATTCCTCCTCAAGCTCCAGAGTCCAGAGGCAGGGACCCACAGCTACTGTTCCCTTTCAGCCCCCACCCACTCCCCCATGAATCACCTCGCTGCACTGAACCCAAACTCCCCAGAGCACCTGCTTCTTACTGTAGGCTGAAGGAAATTAATTAAATCCCCTGTTCTGTCCTCATTTTTGCCGCCTTACAAATCCCCAAAACTGGGGCTGGCAGGTAGCACTTTTCCACCTGAAATGAAGGATTAGCCATTTTTTGCATCCAGTTTCAGAAAAAACCCCCATGGATATACTTTGGAAGCACAAAAGAATGGCACTCTTTCCAAACATTATCTTCAGGAAATGGGGTAAAATTACATTTAAGAGGCTAAGGATATAGGTGCTAAATCTTCACACAGCCTAAGAATGGTATTTCTGGACTACCTTCACGAAATTACCTTTGGCACCAGCAAAGGTGGGTTCTTTGTCATCAAAACAAAACAAACACACACACACAAACAAACAACAACAACAAACCACCACCAAAAACAACCCTACTAATATCTCTGTCTCAGACTCCCTTAAGGACTGTGTACCCACTGCACAAGGCTGAGATGCCAGGCTCTGCCCCAGACTGGACAGCCCGCCCACAAGGAGACAGAGGCAGAGCTCAGAGCTCAAAGGGGGTGAAGGAGCTCTCAGCTCAGCTTGTCAGCTCCCCAAAGCTGCTGCAGCCAGCATGTTCTGCCCATCTCCACAGAAACACTGCCAGCACCTTGGGGCCCAGTGCCCACCAATAAACACAAACATGGTCCCAGATGCTCTGCTTTTGATTGTACTGAGATGAAGAAAAAGTTAATTGGATGTGAGAACACTGCAACAAATTGTTCTCCTTTGCAAGCAAAGGCGAACATACTATTCTAGCCTGCTGGGTGGAAACACAGAAATGAGTCCAGCTTTCTGACTAGCATGTTTCTAGAGGTCCAAGCAAATTGAAAACAAACAAACAAACAAACAAGCAATATTCTGTCTCTTCTGTCTGTAGGACTGACCGAAAGGGCATCTGGAGAGGCAAACACAGTATAATTATGTATCATTGGTAGTTGTCAAGGTAACTACAGGATTATGACTCCAGACTAAAAAGTTGTTTCATGTATCTTCTAATATAGCAGACTTCTTGCAGCCACTTGAGATCACCTTAACTGGAAGAAGAGCCTAAGATTCTCAGGAGAACTGCTCAGTATGTCAGCCTTGTTCTATCCCAAATAAGCACATTTTTTTGACATCTCCTTCTATTGTCTATAGCTAGTGTTTCAAAGTGTGGCACTGAAGGTATGTTTTGTCTTCTACTTTCAGAAACAGTCTTGAAGGAAACCTCAATTGAAGATTTCACTTAGCCAGGGACAGAAAAACGAACAAACCAAAACCCAAAACAAATAGACTGATGGAAAGAGGGTTCAGATTCACACAAAAGAAATGTCTTCCATACGATATTTCCATTTCGTGGCCATTTTTAAACAAAAGCTTTTTTTAAACAAATTTTTGAAAAATTACCTGTTAAAAAACCCTAATCATTTATAGCGTGCATTTGCAAATCAACACAAAGCATTGATAAGCAGAAGTTTATTAATTCAAGAAGATTTTAAGGTCTAGATTCTAAAACAAATATTGTCTTTTATAGTACAGCAGTCTGGGACATAAGAAACACAGTTGGGATGAAAAGCCTTTGATCTGGATTGGGCTGAACACAAACTGCCACTTTTCAAGTTAATCCCTTCTACAGAGATCCTGCACTTTCTCTGTGTTATTTTGTAGATATGAGGGTAAAAGTGTTTCTGTCTCTCTATGACAATAAATACTCTCATTCAAACAGACATATCTCTTGGAAAAATTCTGTCTTCACAAAAAATTGTTCCAATTAGGGCCATGGATTGACTTTCAAGTGTTGAATATAAGCTAGGAGAAAGCCAGCAACATTTTAGGTCAGAAAATTAACTTGCTGCAAACCTCCAATCCAGAAGCCCCCAAGCTGCCATCACAGAGTTTTGAAAAGGAGAAATTGCTTTTTTTCCTTATATTATTTTTCCTTCCTTTTATTTTCCCTCTCATATGCCATCAAATTCTAAAAGAGACAGACGTACAGGCACTGTGTCGTTTAAATGAGATCCACGTTCCAGGATGTTTAGTTGTTGCGAATTATGTTTTAAAAAAGTGCAAGTGAGCGTAAGTGAGATTGGAGTAAAATGAGAGGAAACACAGAACAACAGCAAATCTTGCCCAGAGCCATGGAGACCTCTCTCCAACCACAGGCCCACGTTTTTCATGCTTGGGAGCTAAAACATTGGCAAGGATTATTTTTCAACTAGGTCAAAGTAAATGTTGGAAAGATGATTTGATTTATTTTGTCTCCTCAAGTCAGATCAGTTGTGAAGAGCTACTCCTGCCAAGCAGCCTGAAGTCAACAGCAATCTTGGTAAGAGAAATCAGTGGCAGACATAATGTAAAATTAAATAAGGAATGAAACACAGCTGAGCATTATCTTGGGGAAATTAATCAGGTAATAGTAACAGTTGTTCTGAAACACCTTGTCCAGAAACAGAACCTCAATGTATGAAGAGGAATCCAAACTGAGACACGATTATTAGGCATGTAATGACTCTCATGTTAGATGTTTGACTTAATTAAAGAGTCTATAAGTATCTTTAGGAATATTTCTTTTTCTTCTCACAAGCAAGATTTTCTAGCACCAAGTATCAGAAAAGACCATTAAAAATGTTGCCATTATACACTTCCTGCAAGACTTTAGGCTAAGAAGGGTTTTGAAGTGAACATGAACATGACAATTTATGATCAGATGATGAAAATGTGTCAGAGATGACATGCATCATGTAACCTTGAGCACATTAAATTTGAAACTTATATTTTAAAACTTACATCTTAAAAAAAAATCTATGCCCTGAACAAAAAGTGAAAAGAAAAACCCAAAAAACAAAAACCAAGAACAAAACAAAAACCAAACCAAACACACAAAAAACAGCCAAACAAACAAAAAAACACCCAAACAACCCAGACAAAAAGAACAATATCAACAACAATTAAAAAACCAAAATCCAAAACACCAGAAGAAACAAGAATGGATGCTGCTTTAGAGTCATTCTTGCTCTAAACATCAGCATTTCTACACTTCTTCCCTTTGTTTCCACAGAATGACTTTTTACTTGCACAGATGTGATTTTTTTACACTGCTATGAAGTTCCTTTCAAATACCTGCTTTCCCAAGACTGCATTATGGTCAAATTATTGCTATTCTTATCACTACATGCACCTAAGAGTCTTAATGTTGGCACTGTATGAAGACTGATACAGTTTCTGGGAGGCCCTGAAGTGCTGGAACCTGTGTATGTTGCAGTACCTGTACTCAGGTCTGGACACAAAGCAGACAGGGTTTCGTGTGGGTTTGGCAGCTAAAATTTGCTAGACTTACCAGGGTGGCTGAAGCTGGAAGGAAATTGTCCCTGCTCATACTGGGCCACCTGGAGGTGGTTCCCAGGACTGTGTTCAGATGGCTTTGAATACTTCTCAAGATGGAGAATGTACAAACTCTCTGGGCAACCTGTGCCAAAACCCAAAAGCCCTTATGCTAAAACAAACAAAAAAGAAAAATAGTTTTTCTATTTTTAAATTGAATTCCTTTCATTTTAGGTAGTTCTCATTGCCTCTGGTCCTGTCACTGGGCACTGCTGGGGACAGCCTGGCTCGTAACTCATTTAAGAACTGGGACATCTATTCAGAGTTTCAATCCTTTGCCATTGAAGCACAAATTAAGCGTAGGCACACTAGCATTGGTCCTTCAGAGCTGCAGAGGCTCCTCTCTAGCTGTTCTTTCTCTGGAGCTTTGCCATAGTGCTGGCAGGATGGAGCTGACAAGGAAAGACCAGCACTGCCTGCACACTCAGGTTGACCAGCATCTGTTGTTTGATGTGCAGCTCATACCTGGGAGGTTACTCACACAGCATACAGGCTCTGCTTATTCCACATTTACTTCAGCCCACAAGTTCTCCATGCTCTTGGCAGCTGGATCCCAAGTGCTGAAGTCAATGGCATTTCCACAGAAAATATTCTGCTTGTTATAAGCAGATTAGCTTCTGAAGCCCTACATGTAACCCACAGAAGATAGCTCTATATAATGTATGTAGTTCTTGGAAGAGAAATATGAAAGCATTCCAGAGAGAAAACAAATTGCTTTTTTCTTGGCTTTATCTTTCAGTACATGCTGGCAATTTTCTTGAAAACAGATAAGGTCTGGAAATAGCTCACACAACCTGCCTGCAACTAGTGCTCAAGATGGAAAAAATAATGGCATATAAAGAAGGTGACAAACCCAGGAACACCTTTATTCAGTCACTGCAAAACAACATGACTCTAAAGTACCTACAAGAGGATCAAAATCCTGTAAAAGTCTGAAATGGGAGCTTTTTCCAGCCTTGAAGAGGCAATTTTAATTTGAAACTCCCTTTCTCAAGACTGCCTTCAGTAGGGCAGCACAATCAGCAAAATCCTAACCTCAGAGCTTTGGTGCCATTAGTCACACAAAGCTTTGGTGATTTACAGTCAGAAAATCATTTTAAGTCATCTGACAGGACTTTGTTATTCTCCCTACAGCTACACCTGTGCACTTCTTTGTTTCTAAGTTTCAATTAGAGATAATTTAAATAAGAGAAAATCATGTTTCCTAGTGGCAGAGCCTGTTAATGAAATATGTTTCACATTTCCAATGGAAATGGGAATTCAGGAAACCAACAGGCAGAGCTTGTGCCTGCATTATGAATACATTTCACATTTGAAAGGCTTTATCTCCATCTCAGTATCCAGATATGCAACTCATCTTCAACTATGTGAACTATATTCATATTGCTCTTAATTTCTGATTTGCCACTCTGTTAACATGACCACTCCATTTCCAAAGTGCTTTAAGAATCTCAAAAAATAGGGGGTTCTCTACTGTTTTAAGTATCTGTAAGAACTGAGAGGAGAAGTCTTGTATCATGTTACATTGGAAGTCAAAAACAGAACAAGAAAAGATATAAGCTAACAGGCTTAATGAATTTAACCATCGTTTTGCATCAAAGAGCTATGTAAAGCAAACAGAAAAGCAGGACAATTTATTTGAAAACTCTTCACCTAAGCAATTTTTTTAGAGGGCTCTGGAGACATATTTCTGTGGATTAAAATCTTCCCTGCTTAATATGAAGCAAAAAGTCACCAGCTTTACTGGATAAGAGACATAAGTGCTATGAGCACAGAGAAAAAGTATTAGCCCCAATAATATTAGCATTATTTTCTCGGTCTCCAGAAAGGAGTCTTCCATCCCTTGTGCATGGAGAGGATCCAGTCACAAATTTAGATTAAGTTTAACACATCCAATATTTTTCAAAATTCAAATATTTTCATGGCTTGAATATACCTGATATAACCTCAGATGAGGCTACGGAAGGAAAAGAAATCTTAATGTTTAGGCAAGGTTCTTATACCTGTCACCAAGTGACAAAGCAGAAAAACTCTGCAGTTCCACACAGTGCCACTGCAAAGAGACATACTTTCAGACTGAGGCTTCTCTACTCCCATTCATATCACCACCTTTCAAGATGTCCTCATAAGCCTAGTGTTCAGCTGTACAGCTCTAACTGAGGGCAGCCATTGACCTGCCAAAGCCAAGAGCTGGGGTTAATGCACCAGCATGAGAAAAGAAACCATGTAGGATGGAAACTGCACTGTTACTGTCAGAAGGCTCTTTAAACCAATCCTACAGGTCCTTCAGCATCAGCAGTGGTAGAGAAAGGATATTCCAATAGCAGGATGTGGTAGAAGAGACAAAGTAGCCACATTAGGTCTAGCCACAAGCCCAGGATGTTATGCTTTTACAACTCAAAACTACACCACAAAAAAAAAAAAAAAAAAAAAAAAAAAAAAAAAAAAAAAAAAAAAAAAAAAAAAAAAGGGACACAACCAAGCATAAAGTCACAGATGCTTATGCACACTTGTAGAAGATATGTCTCAAATACAAAAATATTTTCAACTATTTTTGACTGGTTGGATGACCACTTCCATAATGACATCTTTGACATGCCATGCAAAAGAAAAAGTCCTGGCAGACACTTTTGCACATATTAACAAGACATAAGTCCTTGCTGAACTGAACTCTTTGCTGAAGACAACTCGGGCTGACATGCTGGGAATACCACCACTAAGTTTAAAAGTTTGTGAATTTGGGAATTCAGCAGATGACTTCCTCTAGCCTTCAGGTAAAGCTAACAACAAACTGTCTGGTACAGAGCAGAAAAAGCTCTGTTAAAATGGTGCCTCACATACAGCAAATGTTGGTGGAGAAACCACCCACGAGTTATTGTGTAATTACATGTGGTACATATTGACTGTATTAGCCCTTCTTCTTTCACGTTAATTCTTCAATCTCAGATCTCGAATAAAAAGGAAAAATTCCTTTTTTATTAGCAAGTCATACTACAAAAGGGAGCAAGAGACCTTGTCATCTCCTAATTCCCTGGTTGAGCCACATGTAGTATAAACATCTCTAGAGAAAGCTCTGGGAAAAAGCCACGCTTGTTAAATGCACATGAATTGTTTTTAGGACAATTCATCCTATTATTTGGCCCACGCTGTCTTGATGTGGGTCAGACTGTAAATGACACAATGTGGTTGCCACTGTGCTAACCTCTGCATTCCTCTGACTCTGAGGGAGAAAGTCCCTTCTTCCTTTCTCACCTGACTTCAAATGGAAGTATCATGAATGCTGTGAATTTAGCTCGAAGTTTTATAATTGTGGTTTTATTTGAATTGCCGCAAAAATGTTGGGTGAGATTAAACACTGCTTTTTCCTTTTGAAGAGGTCTATGCTTAATATGACTTTTACACCCTCTTTTCTCACTAAATGTTAATTTTTTTCTCCTTTGACTCTAGTTGCAACTCCAGCTCCTACATCCCAGTTGTGAGAGCCTTCCCTTGGTACTCTGCTCTGTGATATTTATGCATAAAGTTTTGCTAATTGCTGATTCCATTGGCATTCATGAACCTTTGCTGGAATGAATGAAGCTTTCATTCATGTTTATATATGAATTTCCAACATTTGTATGTTTGTAATCATTAGGCTAATACCAGCTTTCACTTGCACAGACATAAGCTGAGGGTAACTGAATCGGGAGATAGAACTCTGTTATGTAAATGGAGAGATTCTTTTCCAGTATCATTGAGAGCTGAGTTTACCACAGAAACCTCCCATTTCCACACCTCAATGAAGTTTGTTCACAACTGGTAACTATGGTTATGGCTGCATTAACAAGCAGTTTGGATCAACAGAAGCCCATTTCTGGAGCTCATTTTGTGCTGGGCATCTGCCACAGGCACCTTCCGCAGGTGGAAGGCTTAGTTCAGATAAACTCTTAAGTTTGCTCCCTTGAGTAATGCTCTGTTACTGCTGCAACTCACCTCTCAGGTTAGTCCTGTCCAAAAGGAATCCAGGCCAGGACCTGCAGTGCCCTTCCTGGTAGGAAGGTATGCTCAGCAAGCAGCCAAGAGGTGAGGGTTGCCTGAAAAGCACCCAACTGATCTAACTAAGGAACACACTTAACACAGACACACCCTATGTGCAAATTACAGAGACTTATCCAATTAGAATATCTCTGTGGCAATCCCGAGCCATCAACCATTTTCCCAGCCACATAATTGCTACTATTAACAACACAAGTTCCCAATTTAACAAATGGAAGCAAGATAAACGTCCACATCATCCTGGCTTCTCCCAGCTTTATGATTCAGGGTGTAGCAATGTGTTGCTCTTGGTCTTTTGAAAATAGTGTCCATGTGAAAATTTTAATGACAATGCAGCACTACTTCTGGCCTGTTCTGGATATCTGAGGACTGTGATCTCTTTATCATGGAAGAGGTTCTGATGGTTAAGCTAACTGGGTTGGTCTATCATGCCCCAAGGACTTGTAGCTTATTTACTTCCACTCAACTGCCCATGTATGTCCTCCCTCCTTACACTTTGCAGTAGTTTACCCAGAATAGAGACCCAAAACGAAGGAGGACAGTTAAACAGTCTGGAATCAGCAGGGAGAGGAACTAAGAAGGTTTCTTATGCAGCACGAGGGGAGAGGATGGGTGAAAGGAAGATGTAAAATGTTATGTTGCTTGGATTTTCTGAGTCCTTTAGCATCATTGCTTTGCAGGGAAATGGCTGCAACTGCTTTCCTCTCCAGTACTCTACTCTCTTTTGGCATTGGCTCTGCTTTCCATGCCTCCAGCATGGGAAACCAGCTTCCTGCCTCCCTGTATTCAGAAGTTTTGTCCATCCTTTTTTCATGTCTTGCCATGCTTTTACAAAGAAATCCCATCACCTGCATGCTTAGCCTTTTTGTTACTATCCTCTATCCTTCTCTGCAACTGTTAGCACATTACTGCTCATCAGCTGCTTCATAAGAATTGCTTATGTACATGCTTTGAACCTCACTTGTCCCAGAAGCACAGATTATGTCAAGTAAAACTACTTACCCTTAGATATCAGGCAGAGCCCCAGACAGACAGTGGGCTGAGACAGAGGATGACAGTGCCTTAAAAACATTGTAATTACTTGCATTCAATAAGCCTGGCATTTTCCCAGAGCTGTCTCTGGGGATGTTTGTGCTATGTATGGCTCAGCCAGGCAACAAGGAGAGGACAAGGTCTTTTGCTCCCTTTTGCTGTCTAACCTGATAGAAAGCAAGGAGATTTTCTTTGTTCTAAGAGATCTGAGATCTGGATAACAAACTGATGGCATCTACTCCTGCTGTTTGTCCATAGTAGCTATATTGTCCCAGTCCTTGACTATACTGGCTGCCCAACAATACTATTTCGAGTAGTTCTCCTTCTAGAGTCAGATGTTCCTGATGGGACTGGTTTCTGTAAAGCAGCGTTTTCATATGGGCCATGAAAAATGCTCAAAGAAAAAGCAAGGGAAAAGGCTCAAGACAACCAATAATGTCTTCATGCAGTGACTAAACAGATCTTGAACTGTAGCTTTTGAAAAGGTGATGTTCTTGCACAGCTCTGCCTTGGTCAGAGTATCTACACACATATCCTATTAAAAGCAAAGTGCAATTTTGTTGATAAAAAGTAAATAACACAGGAGTGGAACTCAGTTCTGCACAAGTATTTTGTACAGGACGTCGCACTTGCAAATACAAATTTCCCTCAACCAGTGAGAAATTCCAAAAAGACAATTCTCTTCCAATTTATTTTTAGGCCAAACCTGTCAAAGCCTGAGATTACTTAAGCCTCAGTCAAAATAATTACAATGAAGAACAACTTCCGTCGACTTTAAACACTTTCAGCTTCCTCAAACTGACATATGTATCTTAACATTTTATAGCTGAGGGCTATAACTGACTTTACTTAGAAAAATTAAGAAAGACTGGAGTGCTAGAAAAGCCTGTGATCACACAGAAGGGAGAAAATAAGAGGGACTCTGGTTTATTCAGCTTCATGCAAGTCACGTGACATAATTACTTCCAACTGGTTTTAGTCTCTGTACAGAAACTTCCAGCAAAAGATTTTAATGATGTAATAATTACCTTTTTCCTTTCATGATCCTTCTAACTATGCCTTAATTTATGATGCTTTTAACTAGCATACATGCATCCTGAGGCTATAATGGATGCACATTTATTTAAGTCAAAAGATAAATCTTAATGAAAGGTTTTTTAACACAATAATTAACATGTATTTTGATCACCATAATAGTAATTATTAGAGGCACAAAAACAGAATCAGATCTCAGAAGAAGCCATGAAGATCCTAAGTAGGTTGGACTAGCAACACTGCCCTATTATTTTGCCAAGAAATGATACATCAAAGCGGCAGGAATGAAACATCATGCACCAAAAGGAACTACACCCAGTGACACCCAGGGACAAAAATATGAGCTGCACTAACCTCCACCATAAACTGTAAATTACAATCACAGAGCAGGAAATGAGGAACATGCCTTTTCTCTTAGTTATCAAGCTATGCTGTCCTTATACCTCTGCAAAGCTTGTCTTTATCATCAGATAAAATAAGAGAAGAACCACAAAAAAAGGTAGGAATTTAGTCTTGATGTGAAACTTCCATTTATATTTAAGAAAATGGTTTTACTTTGCTAAGTATTATAACCTCTTAACATCTGTCCAATAACCCAATCAAGCAGCCTTGATCTTTCAAAAAACTATTAACTCCTAAAACAAGCTAAGAAAAAGAGCATACACTCTTATCTGCTGTCATCCTCCCCTTAGCAAAAATTACTGGTATTCTGAATTTTTTCCCATCTATTAAATCATACACATATGCAGGCAGACTGTAACTTCTAGGTAGCCCTTTTGCAATGACAAAGAGTAAAGTCAAGGCCGAAACCCCTTAAAAATATCCTATGCATTTTACCCTGGGTCAGATTTATTTCAGGAATTCGGTTCATAGAATCACAGAATCATTTGGCTTAAAAGGAACCTTAAAGAGCATTTAGTTCCAAACCTCCTGCCATGGGCAGGGACACCTTCCTCTAGAGCAGTTTGCTCAGAGCTCCATCCAATTTGGCCTTGAACGCTTCCAGGGAGGAGGCATCTACAGCTGCTCTGGGCAAGCTGTTCCAGTGCCCCAGATTAAAAAAAACCAAACCAAACCAAAACAAAACAGCTTAGCAATACACAAGGGGACCTCATATCAAAGGAGATGACAGCACAAAGACAGGAAAAATAGTTTCTTAAAGAAAAGGATATAATATGGTACCTTTTCCAGTCAAAGTTTCTTCTTTTATTTTTCTCACTGCTTCTTGGCCATCACTTTCACTGTTTCCAGCTGTTAAAGGACAGAAAATGAAAAATTAGCAATGCAATCAATTTCAGGAATGCCACTATGAAGAGCCACTATGCCACTGCTGATCACAGTGTAAAACCAGTATGAAGTTTTCAGTGGAAAGGTGTGCTTCCTGACTGTCAGGCAGCAGAGGCCTTTGAAGAGGGCTGCACAAATGCACTACTATTCACACAAGTTCTGCCAGATTATCTCATTTACTCATATGAAATAGGACTACCTACTGGACCAGCAGACTTGAAACTTGAGTCTGTGAGATAAGTGAATTGTATCATATCCAGATTCTGCAAAACCTTCACTATAGGTTAGAGCAGACTTCCCCTTGCTCTTTTTTCAAAATCAAGACTTCCACAATTGGAGGAAAGTCCTGACTACCCTGCCTCAAATGCTCATGAGAGAATTCATTAGTGCTAACATAAAATATGATTAAGCATCCCATAAATGTCTTGTGCCATGCAGCTTAGGTGGGTGGTTACTAATTGTCTGACATTTGTTTGGCAATTTTTTTATAACATATCAAAGGAAAAAACATAGGCACAAGAGATATAGGAATTGTTAACACAATTTTTTTTTTCTTAAATTAACACTTAATTTATCCATTCAAAAATATTTTCCATAGCATGAAACATCAAAATACCTATTGTTTATTATCTAAATTGGATAAAAATACTCATATCTCTTATGAACATCATGAAGTTGGTTTCTTCTTTTCCTCATTATATAAAATTCTGCCAAAATTTCTATATAGATTTTTTTCCTTGTGCCAGTCTACAAGTATCCTGTTCTCTCTTTCACAGCATCACAGAATAAGATGAAGTTGGAAGAGACCTCAGGATGTATCTGGTTCAGCCTCCTGTTCACATTAGCTGGCACATGCCTGTATTTACTCTAAGATGCATTCTTTTGAGAATGGAGTTTTAGCTGTGCTTCTGCAATAAAAAAAGGATTTGAAACACACCTTTTGTTTTTTCATGATATGCAAGATAACTCAACATTTACATAAATTTAGCCAAAATTAATACATTTAGCATTCCAGATACTGGAGAGAAAATAATTCTCACATAAAATCTAGAGTCATACAGGTGTAAAACTGTTGTCTATAAATTCCATTAACTGTGGAATTATATTTCTCAGAATGNAAAGCAGGTACTTGCAGTATTTTCTTCTTGCTGTTTTTCCCCCTTTAAAACCATCCAGTCTTGTAGAGAAGAAAAACATTCAGTTTGATGCTAATTTCCAGATATAGATGCAGCATCAACAAATAAACCCTCCAGTGAAACTGCCATTTCTGGGGAAATTTGTGCTTGGGGTTTATGGGCAAGAGATCAATTTTCCTCGCTGTTTCACCTCAAGTAATGTACTAGAGTAGGATTTCAAACTCAGTGTGTTGTTATTAGGCTGGATAGTGTTATGCTAGAAATAAAAATACTCTTGTGCCAATTCTGTGAAGATCTTATTTGATTCCTCTTTTATTCAGCACCTCTCATGCAGAGACCAGGCTTACTAAAGCCTCCAGTGTCTTGATTTAACTCTCAGTATGTTCATTTAATTTGTTCTTTTAAAAGAGCTTGTGTTCACAACAAATTTTAATTTGCTTTATTTTGCTGTTATATAAATGGTTATTCATTAAAGCTCAGTGCCTTCCAAATGAGCTCATTTTATTCATATTTGCATATTTTTCACTCTAGACCACTGGGGAAAAAATTATTTTGCTAAACAGTCACTTCAAATGTCTGTTTCCAGCTTGACTCAAGAGAGTTTGAAAACCAGATGCTGAACGCTGGGGTATTGCAAAATTGAAATAGCCTCGTTGAAAACTGCCACAGTAATAGAGGTTTTTAAAATCCTTTTTTCAAAGAAAATCCTGTAAGAAAGAATAAGGACACTGAACAAATGACAAAAATCCTCCCAAAAAGTTCAAAGACATTTAGATCACAAGGATACCATGAAACTGGGAGGCTAATCCAGGCTTCTGAGTTAGGTTAAGGAGATCAGCACCCCTTTGCCAAGTGCGGGTGGAAGAGGAAAGGGACATTGCACTTTTGCACTGCTTCCCTTCTAGCGCGTCCTTCTGGGATCTTCTAAGCAAAGTGAGTGGTAGGCATCAAAAAGATCCACTTCCTTTTAAGTGCTATATTAATTATTCAATTTAAAAAAAAAAAAAAAAAAAAAAAAAAAAAAAAAGCTTTTTAAGTCACCAAGCTAACACAGTCAGCTTTGGGTTGGGAAAAATCAAAACTAATCTGCATCCTCTTGATGAAGTTGGGTCACTAAAGGGCAAAACCTTCAAGTGCACTGAAGAGGTGTACAGCACCCTAAACTCAGGAGGAGAATGGTTTACTAGATGAGGGTCAATTTCTTACTGCTGTTAGCTGGTTTAAATTTTCAGTGTCATATTTGTCATGATTCTTTAAAAATTTTTTTAAAGCAAATAATCTTACACAAAATAATCCTCCGGCTGGACATTTTTTCAATGATTCATCATAATTTCCATATGTTCCATATACCAGAATTTATCCATTTTAAGTGCTATAGCATCTGTAGCATAAGATCTGCCTACTCTGAATTCAAGTGGTTTGAAGGGAAGGGTAAGAAAGGGAAGAGAGATCATGTATTTTATGCAGTGAGGGAATCTTAAAAAAAAAAGCTTTGAGAAAAAGGAATTCATTGTCTTGGGAGCTCAGATCATCAAAGTACACAAAACCATAATTATCTTGCTTTTCATGGTAATTTAAAGTGTCTGCTAGGAACTCAAAACAGATATAGTTGTCTCAAGAACTGTTTGTGTAAGCTGTTCAGTATCCTACCTGATGGTTTTTTGTTTTTTTCCCCATTTAATCCACACAGAATAGTGAAAATTTTGGGTGAGGCTTATTCAATAGCAACTAAAATCAATTCTGCAAAAAACTCCCTCCTAATAATATAATAATAAATTAATTCTAAACAGATGTACCTTTATAAAATCAGATATCATTTCAATGGCATAAAATATAATTCTTAATAAAAGACTGAAAAAAGGAAAATGTATTTTCCTTCTAGTCAAATAAATTTACTCATCTCTTCCACATTCGCTTACATAAATACCACAAGTCAAAGCAAGTTGATATAAAGCCACCAGAGAAGTACATATTAAAATTCCTATCAGCACCAATAGGCTTTGAATCTTATCCTAAATGTCAGGCTCTGTCATTTTAGTCACTTAAACAGATCCTAATTCTGAAAGTTATTTCAGGGATTTCAACAGAATTATCACAGAGATTGCTCAGTCTCAACAAGGCTGAAAAAAGCACAGCCCATAGAAACCCAGCATGGGCTAGAAACACATTATCACTATTTAAGGGGTTCTGATACATCTATATCTATTTTTATACAATATTTTTAATTTCTTTGAATGTGAATATCTCTTCAAAAGCGTAATTGCCACTCACACACTGAATTTATGTACAAGACTGATCCTGATAAAGAAAGCAAGAGCTTTTCCAAATCGTGTTTTGCAAAACTAAGAATTTGCAAACTTGGTGTTTCAAGGAATTGTACTTCAGGGCATTATAAAGAAATTTAAAATAGTCTGTGATGAACAGCAGGGCTTGTAAAGCTTAAAGCTGCCTGGAGATAATAAACCCACAAATCTAAAAAGCCCTTGCTTACTTTACCTAAGTTTGTCAAGGGAAAAATTTTCTTACTTTTCGTAAGATAGCACAAAATGAAGACAAATAAAAACTTTTGGAGATGAACATCTGTGGATGCTGAAAGTTTGGTCAGAGAGAAAGTCAGATAGACTTTCCCAGGCATTGCTCTGGGGGAGCTGTGAGAAACCTCAGAGAAAGAATTAAAACAATCTTTAATCTTCGCAGCTGGCGTTTTGAACTTGTTTATTTGCAAGATGTTTACCAAGGGGTGTTGTTTCTAATTAGTCAATAATGGCGAGGTGTTGCTTGAAAGACCAATCATGTCCAGTTCTCTTGGAACAGTCTATAAAAGATGTGATTTCTAGCAAACTCTGAGATTCGCCTTCTGAGAAGCCCTGGAGTCATTATTCAACCGTCCCTAAAGCAATAGCAACAAACACCAAGAAGATTCAAGGCAACCCCGTGTGGTGTCCAGGGAAAGATCTGACCCCACCAGCTTGGAGCTCGAGAGCCACTTTATGCACAGGGCACCCCTCAGCCTTCAATAAACCCAGTGCAGGGAACCCCAGGAGGGAAGGAGGAGTGAGAGCTGCCCAGTGGCAGGGCAGCCGTGCTGACACATCACCTCCCAGCCACTGGCAAGTGTGACCCCCTCATTCATCAGTGCCTGGGGAACCTGAGATAAACACTCATCCCTTGACCTCTGGAGCCATAATTATGTATCAGTTAATCCCTGAAACAATGGATGACTTTCCAGAGTGCGCAGCATGCCCCACAGCCCTTCCCCCTCCCCACCTCTGACTTCAAGCAGCCCAAGTTCAAAAGTGGTGCCCATAAACTCTTATGTATATGTACATTACCAGGAAAAGCTTGGTGGTACAGTAATCAATTCTGTATAAGTGTATACCATCTGATTAAGGAATTGCAAAGGATAATGGTTAGATGTCTTTCTGCAACAGAATATAAAAGTTTCCAAATGGAAATTTGAATCAAGATGCCTCCTCAGAGTAGCATAATCCTCATTATGATCGAAGGGGAACTGATTTCTTTGAAGCACCAGCCTGAAGACAGGGCTTGTGAGGGCACCCAATCCCTCAAGAGAAAAACAAAATCCTATCAGCTGGTGTTAGGAAGATTATGATTTTATGAGTGTGCACAACAAATAGAATATGGCTAAAGGAGAGGAACGACTGCCCTCAAAATCTCCAAGGATGAAAAATTTCAACTCAATACAATATGAGCAGGCTTTTAAAGGAATTTATAAAATCTTCAAGAAAAGGAATACAGATCTTGGATCTCATCCATAAAGCATTTAAGGCATGGATTTCAATAAAGTGAGGTATAAGGAGGTGATCAGCTATAAAACATAAATTGTGAACATGATACAAACTTCCTTATGTTTAGAGATACCACATGTCTTTTGCCATCAAGTTCATCATACAGCAGTCACTATTAAATATATGCCTTTTTTACATGAAAGGTGAAAACATTGTTGTAAGTGTTCCTTTGAGAAAAGAAGCAAAAAATGAGCAAGGGAGAGAATGTTGATCTGCAAAAAGAAAAAAAAAGTCATTATTATTGCCTTAGGTTTCAGCTTCCCATCTGTTCCAACAAAAGGTTAAGAACGACCCTGTTTATCAAGCCTAAGATACATCTAGACAAGTTGCCTCTTTCCAACAATAACTGGTAGCAGATGCTTAAGGAAAAGAAATGACAGCAATAAGTCTAGGAGTGATTTTTTCCAATACACCCTCCCAGAAGCAAGAAGTTTCAGAAATTTCCTGAATCAAAGTTCCCACACGGCCTCCCAGTGAGCATGGCCTGCATTACTTCACCTAGCTGCACTTTCAGTTCTTGTCTTGCACTTTCGAGTGCTTGTCTGCCAAAGAGTTCTGGGACAGCAGGCTCTGTGATTTAATGGCATGCTTAATTACATTTAAAAGGCTGTACTTCAGTAGTTTATTTGTTGTATTTTTTATTTTGTTGGATCTTCTCTGTTTTGTGTACGATAAAACAGTGAACTTTTCATTCACTCTCTATACCATTCATAACTGTATGGTACCACACCTCAGTCATCTGTTTGGAAGCAGAAGGACCTTTGTTCTGTGCCCCACCTTGTACAAAGCCATCCTGTACTCCTAACCATCAATCTGTATTTTTTTCCAGTTCAACCAGACTCCTTTTGCGTATGCACAACAGGATGAACCAATGGTTTCTATAAAGGAAGAGGG
Source organism: Rhadina sibilatrix (assembly GCA_013400275.1). Classification (NCBI taxonomy): domain Eukaryota; kingdom Metazoa; phylum Chordata; class Aves; order Passeriformes; family Phylloscopidae; genus Rhadina; species Rhadina sibilatrix. The sequence goes on from VWYO01000330.1 coordinate 645,208, forward strand.
ACGCTTTCTGTCCTGTTTTCATCTTCTTTCCTTCTAAGTAATATAATTTTATTTGCCTTTATGACTGGCACGAAATATCGATGATGTTGTACACGCAGCTTTCAACAGTAAATCACAATATTTATTTAACTCATTGGGTAGTATTTAATTTATTTTTGTAAATACATAGGTGTGGCTGTTTTTTTTCATAGTCTGTATTTGCATTTACTAACACTCTGTATTTAACCTTCCCTTCATAACATAGTCATTCACTATTGGGAGATTATTTCCTATTCTTCATAGTAAAGATTTCACAAGGCATCTCTGGACGCCACCCAGTCCCTCCCTATGCTACAGTTGGTGTCTCAGGACCATGTCCAGTCAGATCTCAGGTATTTCCAGGGATGGAGACTCTTCAACCTCTCTCGGCAGCATGTGCCAGTGTTTGCCACCCACAAAATAAAAAAATAAAAAAAAAAAAAAAAGAAAAAGAAAAAGAAAAAAAAGAAAAAAGGGGTTTTTTTCCCCATTAGGTACTTATACACTGGAAAAAATCCCCCAAATATTTCTCTCCTCTTCAGGCTGAATATAGCTCTCTCAGCCTCATTACATGTCAGAAATTCAAATTCTTTAATTATCAATAGTCAAATAATTTTGAATATACTAAACACATTTAAACAAAATGCATCATCTCACTCTTCACCCTGTATTCTGTATCTATCTTTTATAAATGTATTGAACATCTGCCTATGGGACCATGAGTATCTTTGCTCCAGCTCAAAGCTGATAAATTTTTTCTCAATATTTTTTTCTGTCTCTAACTATAACTAAACTACAAGAGATCTTTCTCTCATCTCAAGACAAGCCAGCAATTTAAATCTTTTGGCATGAATTTTAACAAAAGCTTTAGAAAACAAGGATTATATTAATTCACACAATTGTTGAATATTTCAAAGCATTAAGCATAAATGCTTAATTAATAAATTAAAAAAAACCCTAGAAAAAATGAACTAACTCTTCTAAAATTCATTAACACATATTTAACTCTACATTTTTTAAATGCCTGACTTATTTTTTAGTATAAAAACCACACTTACTGGCCTATGCACAATGTTCTTCCCAAAACTGCCCAGCACCTGTATTTGCCCACCTTACACTTCTCCTTTACCAAGGATGATTTAAGGTTCTATGCAGCAGATACTAGTCCAGAAATAGTTTCCGCATCTGATGGATATGGGTTTTAATCACAGTGGCATGTTTTAGACTGTTTTAGTTTCTTTTTAATGTATAGTATTTATTCCAAGTTTGTAACAATCTCCATACTATTTTAAGCCCTGTATCTCTTTAGCTGCTCATTTTATGTAATTCAGAGACAGTGAACAGATTGAAGACTCCAAGCCCACTTGGTTGTTCCTCATAGGGATGTCTTTCCATCCCCCTGATAAAACTTGTTTTCCTCTAAACCTTTTAAAACCATTTTGAAATAGGCAGACCAGAACACAACATAGTATTTAAGGTTCTAGCCCACAAGGGATTCATACAGTTGAATCAACTCATATTGTCTATTTACTTTGTTCATTTTCTAACAATTTCCAATATTTGTTTTGATTTTTGCACTTTATTGAGCACCACTGAGTTTCACAGAATGATCTATTTCAACCCTGAGATCTACTTCCAAAATGATGCTGGTCGACACAGAATCTATAAAGTCATTTTCTGGCATTAAGAATTTTCCCCAGGTCCATCACTCCATATTTATCTACATTGAACTACACATGCTTTTAACACTCAGCTTCTTATGGTCTTCCTGCAATTCTTCATAAATCCCTGGTCTTTATCACCAAACTGAATACTTTGATACAATTCAAATGACTGTCACTTCATTATGTGCTCCTCCTATAAAATTATTTGTTGAAAGCACCATATGTTAAAACATGCACAAATGTGACAGTTTTCCAACCGAAATTAGGGACAAAAGTTTTTGACAAAATGTTTACATATTTGGAAGAATGTGTGTGGCTGTGTGCACATGTATGGTGCATAAGTAACAGTACTATAAACAGAGTTTTTCATAACCCTGATTACAGTGTACTGATACGATAGCACCTGAACTGAATTACAATTATAAAGCAATCCACATGCATTTCCTTTATGCTCATACAGAAAAAAGGAATCATCACCCACTTTTTATAGGTTGGTAAAATTTTGACACTTCTGACTAACTCTGGAACTCGTTCAGGCCTAAAAAAAAATCTGGCTGAAATTAGGAAAATAAATATATTTCAAGAAAAAAAAAATATAACCCAAACATCTCATAGATCTATGCATATTTAAAAAAGATGATAAAAGTAACCCATAAAAAAATTCAGTAATTGAAGTTAAATCAAACTGTCTTTGAAAATTCACAATTGCACCATCTTGCTAGGATTTAATTACCCATCTAAAGTCACTTTGTAGTATTATACAATATAAGAATTGTCTGATTCATGGTGCAGAGAATCCAGCTTGAAAATTGGAAACTAATGGGAATGAAAGAGGTGACAGAAATATCTCTTGCTTGGTGTCCTGCAGGGCTGACCGAGGTCACACAGAAGTGCTGAATCTGGTGATGGAAGTACATTTATTTATGTCAAAATTGCAGGGCTCAAGCCAAAATTGCAGAGCTCAAATAAGTCACCTGAATATATATACACATATATAAATATAATGAGATTGCTTCCTTCAAAGTGTGAGCCTGTCTTAGAAACCTGTGACACTGTTATACTTAGACTCTAAAGATTGATTACACTGTCCTGAACCTGGTGTTTTATACCAAGCAGCATATATATAACATTGTAAAGGTGCAAATCTTTTGACTTTCATTCATTCTATTTTCAGATAAAATTATCAAAACTTCTGTATTAGATATTATCACACATTAACTCAGCCTTCTTTTATTAATGTACTGAGGGTAAAAAAAAAAAAAAAGAAAAGAAAGAAAAAATCAAATTGAGGCTCTCCTTTTTTGAGTCAACAATTTTAACATGCACACATAGAATTCTCATAAATTCAAACAGCTGTGAACAAGGATGGAGGGAATATGAATAGTTTATGCTTTTTTTATCAGTCTAAACTGAGACTCACAAAACTGTGGCAAACACCTTGAACCAGAGATGAACTGGGTTTTATCCTCTGGGCAGGGAGAGGTTATAGAAATGTCCAGGATACCCTGATTTCCAATGTCTTCATTGTGAAGAGCGTATTTATTTGTAAGTGCACACAAAGCACTACCTTCAATATTAGTCACTGCTGAATACAGTGTGTCGTTTACCTTCTCCCTCTGAAAATGAAATTGCAAGTTTATTTATCAACTTGTATACCTCATAGGAGGGAGCAGGAGCTCCCTGTGTGGCTTGATTCCGAAGATTCGTCACAGCCATCAGTTTTCCCTACCACGGGTTTGCTGTCTGCCATGAGATTTTCCTGAAGTAAAACCCCTGCTGAGTGTGAGTAAAGCTACTGGGAGAAGCAGCCTGGCAGAAAGCCTCAATGAAATCTATCAAACAAACACACAGAAAATTACTTTCATCATTTCAGTGTTCGTCAAAACCTCTTTCCCAGGGAGAGACTGAGGGCAGCGTGAGCAACACCTGCAGAGGGAAACCATCAGTGGGGGAATGGAGTCTTGTGCACCAGTGTTGGGACTGCAAAGGAGGAAGGTTTAAAAGAACTATGAAACCACTTGCTGTAAAGGCTCTGAGGGAACATACTGCCTTTTCCTACATTGTCTACTCACGTTCCACAAGGTAACATACTTTCTACTTATCTGCTTTCCTCATTCCATTGGTGGGTTGGATTTAAAAGTAGGTTGCTTCAAATATTTACTCCTCTAAAATGTCAAACTGAATCAAAATCACATCCATCACAAATGGTGAATCATTTTTCACATCAGACATTCAGGCTTGAGTCATTTGCGTGCTGCAGGGATATCATCCTTTATTGCTACAGTTCCTATAACAGGAAACAAGCATTCCGTGATTGAGCGTGATTGACTGCAAGCTACATGTGAGTCTCTCCTGCAAGCCCAAATTCACTTAACATCCACACCTTTTTCACAGAAGTTCATGTCTATATACAAACATAGAGTGAAAACATTTCTAGAGGAGAATGCTTGAGCACACTTGCTGCCTTATTTGAGCCTTGTGTGGCCTGAAGCAGAATGTGCTAATGCATGCCAATGTGCCAGCAGATATTTCAAACATACTCCGGACACTTGGGCCCAACAGTTATGAGCAAGGATGGAAGGTCATTTCATTTAATGTGCTTATGAGACTGTTATGATCTTGCAGCTGGAAAAGCGCCTGGGACTATCCATTCTACTGACAGGGCTGCTTTGTTCTGAAGAATTTCACAGGCAAAGAAGAGAGTTGTGACTCACAGGGCTCAGTGTTTAGGTCAGAGTTTGCTCGGAAGAAATGAATCAGCTGGAAGACTTACTCATCAAGTGCTTCCTATAATTAATTTCATTAATTTACATTTGTAGGGATTCGTAATGCAAATAGTAAGATTGATACAATTGTAGAGTGAATGGAAGTGTGTGTGTTTTGTAAGTACCAAAAGAAAGAGCAAAGTGTTAAAAGAATGCCCTTTATTGGCAAACAAGACAGGTTTAGAGGAAACTGATCCTCTGCTGTGCGTGTCAAGGCCACAGCACAGAAGACCACCAGCAGATGATCATGTATTCTGCCATCAGGAGGATAACATCTCCAGGTTACAGCATAATACCCATACAATTATTTTTCCTGTTAGCCCAGCCTAAAAATAGGCTATAGGCAAAGCCTATATATTGCAGACAAGGAAAAAAGTACTGAGAGATGCTGAGCAATATAAAAGATGACAGAATGGTAGTGGTTGGAAGGGAATTCTGTCCAACCCCCTTGCTAACACAGTTTCACCTAGAACAAGTAACACAGGTCACATTCAGACAAATTGTTAATATGTCCAGAGAAGGAGACTGCACAACCTCTGTGGCAGATCTGACCATAAACTAGCCTGGCATTTCTGATCAAGAAAAACCACAGAGACAGGACAAGGACTCAGTAGAGCTAGCATGACCTTTTCCTGTATTCAGGTGGTGCTCACAAGACCACATGAGCTCACACATCTTGGTGCTTATGAGAACACAGGTGTGAGTGTGAATGAATGACATTTATGAGGGAGTGATTATGAGTTGAAAAAAATTAGCTTATTTAGACATTCTGCATCTAAACCTCACCTTCCCTTTCCCAAAACTCTCACACTGAATTTTGTTACATGGAAGACCCTAAACTTTAAGTGATACAAAATAAATTAAAAAAAAAAAATAATGTTTTGTGCTTCCATGACCCTATGCAAAGAGAAGAAAATCACCCTTTTTATTTTCTCATTGAGTATATTTTTGCAGTCCATCTTAAAGATGAAAAGCAATTTTAGTGAAATATTAATGCTGTCATCATTAGCTACATCTAGCTACATTAGCAACATCTAGCATTTAGCTACATAAAGCAGCATCTACTTGCATTTTGCAGACGCTTGGGTTTGACACATCTTTTAAAATATGTATGAATAAATGGTGTTCCATGTTACACCTGTATGATTCCAGGACAACTCCATTAATGTTACTGACAGCACTACACTAAAAATACATGGCTACTATGCTCTCATCCATTGTTGGGAGTGTGTTTGATATGTGTACAAAACCTTAGAGAGAGCAAATTCTGTATAAAAGTTGAACAAAATAGCATCGCCAGCTTGATAGTGCTCAATGAAACAGCAATCTTTAGTGACTCTATGGAATAAAAGTCACAGTGGTTTAGGTAAAAATCTAGTTAAGGAAAGATGAAGTGGGAAAATACAGCATTTTAAACATATAAGTATTCATTATGCTACACTTTGATTTAGTAGATATATTGATGCATAAATATGTAGTAGAGAAAGCTCTAAAACATAGGAAGTCTCCTAAACAGTGTCAGCGGTAGAAAGAAAAAATGGTGCACAGAGGAGAGTTTTTGAGTTTGTAGAGAAATTCACCTAACTTGAAATGTCTCACTCTAACACAGCCACCTTATCAACTTTTTATTATCAATGGAGAAAAACAGGCACCTCCAGAAGGGGAATTGCCCAGTCTATCTCAGACTGACACGACTGAATCTCTAGGTATTTATTTCCTCATCTTGCCTACAGAGGTCTCTTACAGTGACAAACTGAGAAGTAAATATGCAATTTTTACATGGATGAAGTTATAAGAGCTTCCTCTGTCCTTATAACACAGATCATCCCCCACTAAACATTGTAATATTCCTTCAAGTCTTTAATTTGTTTTCCTCTTAATGAACATGTACAACCTAATGCTGATGCATAATCCATCCCCAGTAACAAGGAACTAAAATATTTTTGTAATACTTATGTTTTTAAGGTTATTTATTGTTTACTTCTTATCTAAGGTAGTACAACTCTTCCAAGCCCTACAGAAAAAATCCCATCCACTATTTTTTTTTTTTAGATCTTGTAAAGCAAAATATAAATCAATCTTTATTTGTACTAAATGCTAACTAAACATTCTCCTACATTCATTCCCCTGACAAATCCTTACTTATGCTGGAAAGAAAATACACCTTAAAAGAAAAAAAAAACCAACTTCATGAAACAAAAAGTATATTAAGAAAATAATGGTTTTACCTATTATCACATGCATGCCAAGTCTTGCCAAATGCTTCACAGTTTGGTAACCAATTCCTTTAGTGCCTCCAGTCACTATAGCAACCTTTCCATTTTGTGTAGGGAAAACTATATGAGAAAAAAGAAACAACACAAGGTTAGTTCACAATAGTAACACAATTAAGAAGTTAAGATGCATTTTAAACAATGCACATTTAAAAGACCGCTCAAGTCAGGCCAGTAAATAATCTCAGGAGCAAACTCTGTATGGAAATAAAAACTATGGAACATCCACTAGTATTTACTGCATCATAATTTTCCAGTATTAACAGTTCACAAAAGACTGAGGTTGACGACACGAAAGGCAAACACCCACTTCAGAAATTTTCTCATTTCTATTTGCATGCATCCTGCAGTCATCTGACCTTTAAAATTTCCACCATAACTTTGTTACTGAGCAAGGTGGCAGCAGCTACGTCAGCTCAGGGACGGCTTACTCTATGTGTACAGGGAAACAAATTCAATTGGCAGCGTGATACTCTGAAAATTTCTTGAATGATGAAAGACTGGCCTCTGTCAGTAACATGGAGGAAAGATCTCAGTCAAAGGTGAGCCATCAAAAGTACACCAGCTGACCTAATTTCCCTCCATAACTGAGCACTCTCCCTTCTGAAAATCACAAGGCCCAGAGCCCCAAAGGAAGGAGGAAGCAATTTTCTTGCATAAAAGCCCCCACCTGCTTTTCCCACCTACACCAGCCCTCACCCACAGAAGGCAGCATCCCTGATACCCGCTGTCAGCCTCCACTCCAAGTGCTCCTTGACACGCACATAGGCTGACAGGCAGGGAATGCTCCCAAACTCCCTCTGCTAGAGGGGTAGCTTTGACACAGCCTGCATCCCCAGGCAGCCCTTAGCCTGCCAAGTGAGCCAAGGAGCACCTGGGATGGCTCTTGCAGAGCAGGTGCCATTCCAGCTACAAGCTCTTGCACGGGGTGCAGGTTGCACAGCACAGGGTGCCTTCTGTGAAACAGTTCGAGTCCTGCAGCCAAAGCAGAGCAAAGGCACTACAATTTAACTGCTTGGGAAAGGTGTGAATTAGGTCTAATCAACTACAATTGTTTTGGGTGGAGAATGCTTCATGTGAAGCACCATGTGGTCCTTAGGTGACCAGGGTGAATTTCTAATTTGCTTTGGAGTAGGAGCTGTGCATTTGTACAAGAAAAATGGCACTGAATACTTTGTTTTGCTGTGGTGCAGTGTCCGTAGGCAATGCTATAGATAACAAATGTTAAAAAGATGCCAACTTTCATTTATCAAAGGACTTTCTATTTTGATTTCTAGGTTTTTAGGGGATTGCTTTGTTGTACAACACTAACTCATATTTAACATAGTTATGAAACACAGGACTAGCACTGATACAAGTTTCTTTCTCCACAGCAACTTCAAAAAGGATCCACATTTCATCTTCTGTGAAACAGTTCTTTCCATCATGATTCAACATGAATTTCTGTTCTCTTCAGGTAACAACTTGGTTCTTCCCATCCATGAAGAACAGGAATTGTTCACAATTCTTTGAAGGTTAACTCCAATTACAGTGATATGTATGCACATAGGTGTCCTGACATACATAATTCAAGTTAAATAAAACTTCCCCAGGAGCTTTCTTAAGGGGCCTCAATTTAGTTACAAGCAGCCCCACAACTTCCACAAAAAAAAATACCTCTAATCACAAACTCCAAACAAAATGCCCACAGGTCCAAATCTTGTCAAGGGAAAATACATTCTTTTGGGCCTGAGTACCTTCTCTTCCTCCTCTGTCTCCCCATGCCTCCCTTGCTTCCTGGCCTCTCACCACATTGCTGACCTGACATTTGGATTTCACAGGTTGCATACAGGTGCTGTCATTCATTTCCATTACTGCACCACTATACCTACCTATTGAATAAGAAGTGGCATTTTAATGCAAAATTCACATAGAAGAAAATTAATGAAAGAAAAGGAGAAAAAGAAGCCAGGACTGGGGAAGGGGCAATGATACGAAATGAAAATGGAAAGTCAGAAGAGCAAAGTGATAACAGATACTGCTGTGAAGTGGTTCTTAGCAGAGGACACAATTTAGCAGATGAAAGAAAATGTCCAATCCTCCATTGTGACAGCAAAGAAAAGGACAATTTTTTGGTCCTAATGGCCACTTAAAGACTCCACTGTAAAAATGCATTCTGCAATCCTGTATTACTGAGAGGTTTAAAACAGACCTGCTTGTAGCAGCTAGCTCCAAGGACCTAAGAAAGCAGACAGGGAGGGAGAAATGAGGGCTGCAGACCTACAGATTGCTGGTCATTATCTGTTTTATTTCCAAGAGGTGCAGCATACAGCTTCCACATAGCGTGGTTTTGAATAGACACAACACTGCATGGCACAACTCACTCTATCCACTAACTTCAGTCAAAATGGGAAATGCAAAGAGAAAAACTGAAATACATTAGGAAGGGGAGGGGGACAGGAAGAAAATAAACTCCTCAATTAATACTTAATTGTTATTAATTTAAAAAAAATATGTACAGTTTCCATCAAGTCAGTTATCTTAATGTAAAATGAATCTCCATTTAAATGAGACACAGCTAGTATTTATGTCAACAAATGTGGTCAAGATCAAATACAGGCTCTGTGTGTAAGCCAGGGGTAACTCCAGTGAAAGGCAGTTTATTAGTGCCCTGTTCTCTCTAGAACTCCAATCTCATGTGGAGTTTGCAGTACACCCACCCTTCAGTGTTAAAACACCACTTCCATGATGAAACCTAGCATGAAATTTTTAAAGCAGACCTGAGCTCAGCCTGGTTTCCAGCAGATACTGGTTTATTTTGTGTGAGAGGTTGAGCTGAGTGCAGCTGGAGCCTCACAGCCCCCCAGGCAGGAGGCAGTGGAGACCCACCAGCTTTGCAATGCCCAGAGAGGTTCCCTCTGGCATTTCTTGCCTCATTAAACCACCCCAGTACTCTCTCTCCCTCTGCTCCTGGTAAGGACGCAGATACTGATCTCAAGTTCAGAGGCGTTATGCCGGTGATATCTCCCTGGGACATGAGAAAGGTACAGCCCTGTGCTAATGAAATCCCCTGACCAAGCAGTAGCTGTTAATTTCCCTTTGTGTTCAAAGAAACCAGCCTGCAGTCCTTAGGTGCTCCTTTATCACACCAGTGTCTGAGAGAAGCTTCTCTCAAGCTGCAGGTTCTGCCTCTATTGCAATGTATTTGGACAACATAAGCCTGTTTATTTTGCAAGCGGATTACCCTGAAACAGAAAAATAAGGCATATTTATTATATCTTGATACAAGGCTATTTAAAAAAATAGTTATTTTCCTTTAAAATATACTTCTCCTTAATCAGAAATATTCCATGTACAGAGACATCCTCACCTAAATTCAATACTACAAGGAATGTAAGGTAATTCTGTAATTTAAAAAAATACTAATTTTCAAGGGACTCTAAAACAGAGCTGTCAGGATGCCCCTGCAACTGCAAAGACCACACAGAAATTACACAGTCTGCAGACCCATATCAATGACCAATTCCATATCAATGACCAGTTCCTGCCAGCAAAATCTCACCTCTGGGGCAGGAAAGAGGGTCATTGAAGTAGCCAAATGAAAATAAAAGCTTTAAGCTTTCTCTTTTTTTGCAGAACAATGTGAACACAGACGATGCAAACCTCAGAAGGAGAGCTTCCATTGAGAATAGCTTGCTTTGGTATTCTGAAACCTTTACAGCACATTGTGCTTGAGGCCCAAGGGAAAAAAAAAAAAGAAAAAAAAGAAAGAAAGAAAGAAAATTGCATCAGTTTTTTACAGAGTTCAATCTCCTACTTTACTAATCCAGCACTTGCATTGTGGCACATTATGGGTCATGTGGACAATAAAACAGGATATCTTTATATTGATTTCCTCATTAATCTTCTTTTTAAGACATTGAAGGCCAAGGTTAGAATTTAGATTGTATGAATCAGTCACCAGTACTTTTCAGGCAAGACTTGAGCACAGCTGAAGGCATCCAAAAAGTTGGTCAGTGTCCACCTGTGAGGTGCCATGCTTGGGACCTGCCTGCACCTCCTGAACTGGCCACACAGTGCAGGAACTTTGGTGGTATTTGTGCTGGAGAGATCCCTACAGACAACTCCCAACAGTTTTTTTGGGTTTTTTTAATTCCTCCTATAACTGAATAATTTACATGCAAATATTAGGCCTGAAGGTAACTGGCAGAAGCACAGATGGAAAAAAATATAAAAAGAACCAACAATTAATATTTAGTTTCACAACTGAATAACAAGATCCAAGTTTGGAGCCATTCCTGTATAGCAACACTGAGTGAGAAAAAGACAGCAAACTGTGATTTCCAGGCCTTGTCTAACACCACAGGACAAGGCACAATCGAGTTCTTCTGGATGGAATAAAGAAATCATAGAGCTCAGTGAACCACAGAATTACTGAGTAGTTTTTCCTATTGGAAATATTCCGACTCTTTTTCCCTGATTTATACTGTGGCGATGTTGAGATTATAGCCATTAAGCAGATGTAGAAAAATAATTCATTTTCCAGTCTAAGAGGCAATCAGTAAACTGCTGGGGAACCCATGCAGATTTTAGCAACAGCCTTTTTTGTGTGCCATACAGAAACATCTCCATAAAATTCTGGCTTGGCAGAAACCAGGCAAACAGGGTCTGGATTCAAATGTCATTCCAGGACTATCCTAACAGAAGACAATTTAGGTACTCAAATCCTGACAGATAAGCCAGACAAACTGTGTGTGCCTCAAGCCCGTCCTAAGCCTGTGCAGATGATTTTTCAAATGCAAATTGTCTTCCCAAATTTGCACACCAAAATCTTTTCTGCCGTTGCTGCTTCCAATCACTTTCCTAATGAACATCAATATGCAATCAAGATTGAAGGCCTTCAAGGCTGGAAACCAGGTAGGTGGCAACCAGCCCAACTAGTCCTTCTGTGAAAAGGCATCCTGCTGGTTTCAGCAGTTGAGGCCTTCTGCTGATGAACAACTGCCATGCACACGCGCAGATCCACAGGCACACGGCCAACAGGCCCAGCGTGCCTCCAACGGCTGGATGCACTGTGTAAGGGAGGCTTATCTGTCCAGGGACAGCATCTGTTTCCAAACACAACTGGAGTTTTGCATCAGAAAGGCAACAAGCCTCTCAGCTTTTGTTGAGAATCATGAGGAAATGGAGGTATTGGAGAGATGCTGGCTCTGGAGTTACTCATGGGAAGAGAAAGGTGTTGAAGAACCAGAACAGCAGGAGAAACCAAACCATGGAAATGTGTCCCTTGCCCTACAAACTCATAGGTATCTCAAAGTGCTATTAATGGAACAGCAGCAGTCAGATGGCTATAAGAATTTCAGCAGCCAGGGGAAGACCTAATTTAATAAGGCTGCTACACAGCCGCTGACAGGGAATGGGACTGGTAACAACTGCTCACAAAACCACAGCAAAACCCCTGGCACACATAAGACTAAGTTTCTTGTTTAACTTAGACACACACAGAGCCTGAAATGCTGCATGCCAATGAAGCAACAAACAACAACTCACACTTACCAATTCTAGAAACTCACAGAAGTTCCAGCCCTGTATTTCAGGGGAATGCAGGCACAGCCTGTGCGCCATGAAGTGGACATTTCCACAACACAGCAGAGCTCCCACTCAGCAGCAGCAATTTGTCTGGGCTGCCTGAACACCTGCGAGCCAACCAGTGCTGCAATTCCAGCCAAGGCATCACATATCCAGAAAGCCTGGACAAATGGCCAAAGTGCAGCAAGGCAGCAAAGAACACATAAGCAGAGAAGTTGGCAGATACACCAACTAGAGAAGCAGAGTGCTCAGCCAGCTAAGGAGATAATACATATACTCATCCCTTCCTGACATTGTCAACACAAGTGACATCTCTTCAGAGTTAGCAGCAAACATCTGCTGAGCCAGACTAATGATTTTTTTTTTTTAATTGCCAATGAAAACAACTTAAAAAAGCCCCAGCAACCAAACTTAAGGCTGCTCTAAATTTATAACATTTGTTTAGCTTTTTGATAAGCACACCAGCTTGCTTATAGGGATGAAGTGATAACATTTGCAGGCAAGATGACAAGCCTTTCACAGAAGGCTGAGGTACAAGCTCCCAAAATCCATTACAGGCCTTGTTCCTAGATATCTCATTTAAAACATGCGAAATTCATTTTACAAACGAGCAGAACGACGCATTTTCCTCTTGTTTTTTCAACTCATGAACTCACTGTGGAGCCTTGGGCAGTATTAGAGAGCAACAGGAATTATTAGAGTCCAATATCACAAGTTTGGAGCATGAGTATCCACAGCAAGACTTAACTATAGTAAAAAAGCCCCCACATTAGAAAAGATGTAAGATAAACTGGTGCAGTAGTAAGATGAAAGTAACAATGCCAGCATTACAGTCCTGAAAGAATTATTTTTTACTAAAGAAAAATAATTATATCCTAAATAAGGCAGCTGTTCAGAGCAAAAGTTTTTGGCACTCAAAAATACAAGACCTGTAGAAAGAGATCTCTCTAGCAACAGTGGGAAGGAGAGTAGAAAGCTACACTAAAAATTTCATTTGCATGACACACCTATCTTCATTTCTTCTAGTGATTCTTGGAAAGACAGCATAAATGCAGATAAAGGGAGAAGTGTGTGTGGAAAGCAGGGTGTGGAAGGGGAAGCAGAATTAAATGTTAAACTTTCAAATAAGACACAGGAATTTTTTTTTATTTTTTTTTTTTT
>VWYO01000338.1:4638-27507 GCA_013400275.1 Rhadina sibilatrix
AATTATGAGAACTTCTGTGAATAGTTCTCTGAAAATATCAGGAAAACACTCAACCAGGAATTCAGGTAGCAACTGGATGTTGAGGGTCATTCCAGAGTAAATTGAGAACAGCCTACAAGAAACCATTGAATTACAGTTTCCATTGGAAAATTTCATAAAGGCCTTGACAAACCATTGCAAAAAAGTATCCTAGATGATGAACACAGTTAGAGAATATTTTGCATATTACAGGAAATTACATAGATTTCATAGCATGAAAAAGAAATATGATGATTTCACAGGAAATACCTATTGATATAAAAAAGGAAGAAAGATATGTCTTTAAATATCATAGCAAGATAACTGGAGAGCACGCTGGGAAATAGTCAGGCATTAAGTGTAGACCAAACACAATAAAATAAAATAAAATAAAATAAAATAAAATGAAATAAAATAAAATAAAATAAAATAAAATAAAATAAAATGTGAAATTCATGACTGCAGGATGCCATGAAAGGTTAAAACACAGGGAGGGCTCCAGATAGGTCAGACATACTCATGAGGTGTGTTAGTTCTGTGGTTTAGCAGTTTATTTTTTTGCTAACTGGCCCAAACTAGCTCTTGATTATCATGATTCCATCTTCCAGATTATTGTTATTTGAACTGTCATATTAGGAAATAAATAACTCAACTGGATTCATGCCTTTGACCTACAAAATAATCAATTATTTACACAATGGTGCACTGCCATCAGGATACATCAGTGTTTCCCACATTGGAGTACCCAGCATGTGTTAGGCATTCTTCTGTGTTGTGAAAAGTACAGAAACAAATCCCATCAGTTTGCAGAAGAGAATCCTACTGCCCACAGTGGGCAGGAAGGGACAGGATTTTCTAATCTTCAACACAGGCTTTGGACACCTAAAGTATTCTGACCTATTTACTGAAAAAAAACTGCTTGGTGAGTTCAATAGTGCTTCTGAAGCTTTGGGTCCTTTCCTCTGCCTTCAGATCTCTCTGATTTAGCAACATGATTCTGCAGATTAGAAAGTGTCCATTAAATGGAGGTTGGGATAATCACAAATGCTGGAGCAGCAATACATTTTCCATGCTACTATAAGCAGCAGGACTTGAAAACACACAAAATCCACGTGCTTGCAGAGAATCTTGAGTAGGAATCTCTCTTAGACAGGTTTTCAAAATTCTGCACAGAGTGAGAAGTTGCCTGCTTGTCACAAGCCACACATTGCTGGTGCCACATGTAAAGGGTTTGAGCAACAGCGGTGTCTGCTTGAAGCAGATTCTGGTTGGAGCTGCATCCTCCCCAAAGCTCTGCAGCCTTGCAGTGCACACGCACAGCTACTCCAAAGGCTCTGGCAACACCAAACATTTTTTTTTAATGGGATGAATGCAGCTCATCACAAGGATGCAGCAAGATCAGGGATAGCTCCAGGTGAGGTGAGCCAGGGGCTACAGTCCTACAGCTGAAGGGTGCAGTGCCACTGACACAGGGATAGGCAGGGCAGGGGGGTGACAGCACAGGGTCCTGCCAGCAGCCCAGTGGTCATCAGGCAATGGCAAAGCAGCAAGGCAGCAGGAAGGCCAAGGCCATTTTCTAGGAACAAGAGCAGAGGCAGACAACCCTACAAGAGGGCTCAGACAGAGACTCAGTGTCCTGGACCAGGCTTCTGTGGAACCCTCACTCAGGTGTGTGGAGAGATCCTAGGTGAGCCTTGTTAAGGCCATCAAGGGCTATCCATGCCCTAAGGACCCCTACATCTGTATGTAAGGTAAATTCTAATGCACCTAACAATCATGTGCAAAAATACTTGTCATTTGAGCTGAGGTGCACCTCTCAGAAATGGAAGATGGAAAGTACTGGGCTGTAAAATAATAGCATACTGCCCTTTGCAAGCCTAGCTCACTGTAAAAGAGTTATTTTTATATTTCCACTGAAACTCTCTGACATAACTAAATTGATTTACAAAAGTATTTAAAATAGAAATGTGTGGGATTTAAAAAAACCTGCTGATTTTATAGTACTCTCACAAAACGAAGGTTGTATGCACCCTTATTACGACAATAAGCAATTCATCAAAACAATGGTGCTGCTATAATGTGAGCTGTTGGTAGTACTGTGCAGAAAACATAGAGCAGAACCAGGTGCCTGAGCCTTAAGGAAAAAACCAGCAATAATGCTTCCATTCTGTCCTGCATCTGCAGAATACATTACCTCATTAACTACTGCTAGCTGCAGTGGCAGCACAGGTGAGACAGTGATGCTGACTATAACTCTCACCCACCCAGTCTGTACTGGGAATTTACATCAGCATCCATCCTCTTTCCTTCTTGTCTTGCTGGTTCTATGCTTTCAGTAGCCAGTTATCTCTTTTTCCTACAGTAGGGCTCAATAAATTAATTTCCCTAAGACAAGACCAAGGAGTCCTGGCATTTTAACAGCATTTGAAGACATCATCACAGTGTTTTCAAACTGTTGTTGAGGGTGAATCCATGATTCAGCTTCGAAGAAAGACTGACACTTGTCACAGAATCTGCCTGGCTTACTTATATCTTATCATGTCTTGCTCTTGTTGTTTTGCTTGTGAATCACTATAAATGTAAAATCAACATGTATGGAAACCCTTCTATACCCCATCAGTCACTGCAAAGGTTTCTTTTTTTTTTTTTTTTTTTTTTTTTTTTTTTTTTTTTTTTTTTTTGACCATTTTTTATCTAATATTTTTTTNTTTTTTTTGTTTTTTTTTAATTATTGAGGACCATCTTGCATCAGACAGTTTTAGCATCCTGGAATAATCAAAACCTCTTTAAAAAACAATAAGCCTGTTTGAAAATTTATCTGTTTACTAATGAAATTTGCTGATAATGATTGCCTGTTTAAAGCTTTTATTACTTTTTAGTCCATTTTCTAATAAAATTTACATCTGCAATGTATCAATAAGCACATGATCAAGTTTGTTTATAAAAAGAGCATGTACTAGATGGAAAAAAAAATCAATACACTAACAGCTAATTTATAGTAGCATTTGACATTAACTTCAAATAGTTGCTTCATCATTTTTGGGCAGTGTTTACAAGAGGAGAAAAAACCTCTCCAGTGTTCAGGCAACAGGAAATATCCAAACATGCTTCTGTAACTGATACGACTTGACGAAAAAGAGAAGTCTACTAACCTCTACTGTACTGAGTAACCTCTACTGTACTGGGTTTGTGCAGCCAGGTTTTGGTAGCAGGTGGGCTAAAGGGGGAGCTGATTTGAGAAGTAGCCTGAAGCTTCTCCCATGTTTGACAGACCAATCTCCAGATGGATACACCACTGGTAAAAGCTAATCCCATCAGTGATAGTGGTAGTGCCTGGGATCACATAGTTAAGAAGGGGAAAAAAATTAGTGTGCAGAAGTAGTTTTGGCCAGAGAAGTGGGAAGTGAGAATCTGTGAGAAGAAAATCCAACAGCAAAGAAGGAGGGACAGGAGGTGCTCCAGGCACCAGAGCAGAAATATCCCTGCAGCCCTCGGTGTAGCCCATGGTGAAGCAGCTGTGCCCCTGCAGCCCCTGGAGATCCATGGAGATGCAGAGATCCACATCCCACACCAGACCAGAGGGATGCCCAAAGAAGGCTGTGATCCTGTGGGAAGCCCATGCTGGAACAGGTCTGCTGGCAGGACTTGTGGCCCTGTGGTCACAAAAATAAATTCTCAGGCCTAAAGACAAAGTAATATACAGGAAATAACCAACTTTTTTAAAAGTACCATTCAGCAGTCATTTTCCAGCATCACTCTAGAAACTAGCTTATCTTTTTCTCTCATGATAAAGGTGATTTTTCATTACTTAGATTCCTATGTCTCACTTTCTTAGAGATCCTCCAAATTACAAGTAGCTCTGTGCATCACAGTCTTCTTCTGACCCAAGAACAAAATATGTGTTAATGACTAAAAGAAACCCCTAACCCATGCTTCTGAAATTTTACTAACCCTACAAAGCATCATGGTTGCTGACTAAAATGCTTTGACATTGAAACTATCTATATGAGTCAATTTACTCGAATTTAGGCTAGAAGAAAAATCCNAAAATTCTTACTTAAAATCTGTTCACTTTTTGAGGATCTTCCCCACTGTCAAAGAATCTGCACGCTGAAGTTCTGAAAAAACTAGTGACATGGCAGTAAATATTCAGTGGGGAATTTAATTTCATACTCATTAACTTTCTGAAAACAATGCTTTTGAGCAGAAAGCTGGTATTCCTTTTCAACAAATCTAAGTTATGATCCTGAACTGAAACAAGAGCCCAGTTCCCAAGACAGAAGTTAGAGATGAGAGACAGTGTTGTGCATCATGAAAAGAGGCTTTTAAATAATACACCATAAATAGAAATGTAGTCTTCTTTCAAAGCCTAGTTTTACATCTATGCTCAAAAAGCATGAACCATGAGCCACAAGATGAATGTCTGTAAAGTTCACTGAGACTCAGAGTAAAGGTCAAAGTATATCATATCAGTCAGTCAATCAGTCCAGCATCTGTTTGCATTGATTTTCACAGATTGTGTTTCGAATGNATACACCACTGGTAAAAGCTGATCCCATCAGTGATAGTGGTAGTGCCTGGGATCACATAGTTAAGAAGGGGAAAAAAATTAGTGTGCAGAAGTAGTTTTGGCCAGAGAAGTGGGAAATGAGAATCTGTGAGAAGAAATTCCAACAGCAAAGAAGGAGGGACAGGAGGTGCTCCAGGCACCAGAGCAGAAATATCCCTGCAGCCCTCGGTGTAGCCCATGGTGAAGCAGCTGTGCCCCTGCAGCTCCTGGAGATCCACGGAGATGCAGATATCCACATCCCACACCAGACCAGAGGGATGCCCAAAGAAGGCTGTGATCCTGTGGGAAGCCCATGCTGGAACAGGTCTGCTGGCAGGACTTGTGGCCCTGTGGTCACAAAAATAAATTCTCAGGCCTAAAGACAAAGTAATATACAGGAAATAACCAACTTTTTTAAAAGTACCATTCAGCAGTCATTTTCCAGCATCACTCTAGAAACTAGCTTATCTTTTTCTCTCATGATAAAGGTGATTTTTCATTACTTAGATTCCTATGTCTCACTTTCTTAGAGATCCTCCAAATTACAAGTAGCTCTGTGCATCACAGTCTTCTTCTGACCCAAGAACAAAATATGTGTTAATGACTAAAAGAAACCCCTAACCCACGCTTCTGAAATTTTACTAACCCTACAAAGCATCATGGTTGCTGACTAAAATGCTTTGACATTGAAACTATCTATATGAGTCAATTTACTCGAATTTAGGCTAGAAGAAAAATCCAGCAGCACAGAAAATAAAAAAGAGCAATGAAAGCACATGCCAGATTATGTGATGTTTTTGCTTCACACAGGGACCCAAACATCAGTGTACTTCTGCTTCAATTTCAATTTTGTTGTGTTATCAAGCATCACACCATTTCACACAAAAAATACCATCAACACTCTAAATCTACCATACGTAGTAAGCCTACATTTATAAATAATTATAACATATTCACATTTACCTGGGAATATCTAGGTATAAATCATAATTCTGAATGTTTAATTTTCTATCTGTATGTCCTCAAAAAGATTTTATAGGTAAAAAAGACATTTATAGTTGGAGAAAGTCAAATTATGCCTGAATGTTTTGCAGTACAAAAAGAAAAAGAAGACAGTGATTTTTGCATATATATTAAAAATTATAATATATATATTATNGAAATGTAGTCTTCTTTCAAAGCCTAGTTTTACATCTATGCTCAAAAAGCATGAACCATGAGCCACAAGATGAATGTCTGTAAAGTTCACTGAGACTCAGAGTAAAGGTCAAAGTATATCATATCAGTCAGTCAATCAGTCCAGCATCTGTTTGCATTGATTTTCACAGATTGTGTTTCGAATGTGTAGGTGTGGCATTTGAACTATTGGCTGCTGCAAGTTATGAAGCATCTCAATGGTCCTTCCCCATGCTTCAGCCCTCTGCCTCACATGTCATCTTAGTATCTCATCCTTGCAACACGGATGAGATTTCTGCATTGTATGAACTTCAAATAATTCCTCAGAGGTAGTAGGATTATTTCAATGTTAACTTAGACATGTAAATAATTTTACAGGATCAAGACCATACTGTGTAAATATTTGGGTCATGTACTATGTCTAAGATATATTTGAATTGTATGGCTGAAAATGGTTTATTTTTGAATGTAATACACAAACAGTCAAACTTTTGAAGTTTACATATTATAATCCCTTAAACTCTTGTTAATAATATTGGTAGGTTTTTTTAGGTATGCTGACACATTGGAATTCATTTTTTGTTGAGAAGTAAACTCTAAAGTGACTTCAGTAAGCCTTGACCACTTGGAAATAATTTGATCATGCCTTAACCTCTCTCAGCCATCGCTGTTTTTATTATTACCCTATATCCTTCTCAGTCAGCTCCCACTTCTCTTTTTGGCTGGGGTTTTTTTTCCATTAAGAACTTTTTTCATGGGCCATCTGAAGCAGGACACTTTATTTCTTCGTGCGCATAGTCCCTGAAGGAATCTCAGAACACTTTAGCACTAATAACAAGAGCAACTTCAAATATCTTGGAATATATGCCACTACATTTCTACAAGGTTTCTTTCTTCCTCTGTCTGAGAAAATAGGACTAAACTCTTGAAAAGCATTTTTACTAAAAAGTTCATCAACTCAGTGTCAGCTTAAGAGCAGAAGACTAATTATGAAAATTGATACTGTTTGAGAGAAAAAGTCACAGCTGTTTTCCATGAAATTTTATCAGAAAACCAGTCTGGTTTTAAATTTGCTATAATTTTCAGTAGTTTTGAATATATGAAGATAACTATACCTTCCCCTCTGCAATTACTAAACCTTTCTAGAGCTACCAAGGGAGAACAACAGAAATTTTATTTCATACAAAACAGCTGATACTGTTTCAGACAATCTTCTATTGTTTTTATTGCATGCTTGGCACATTGCAAGACTTTTTATTTTGCAATTTGACAATGCCTTTATATTCAGAATTGACTGGATATATTTGTTTCTTCACTGTAACCACAATATATGTCAGTATTTTCACTTGCATGGATCAAGTGCTCTCAAACTGTGAGATGAGCTTTCCTGATGCGACTTAGATCTCTTCCAGGGCAAGATGTACCAAGACCAGGAGAAAAAAAAACAACAAAATCAGCATTCATTTTCTCTTATTTTTCTCCATTTGGGATAACACAAACCTAGAATTTCCTAATTTATAATTAGTAGAATATATGCTTC
Source organism: Rhadina sibilatrix (assembly GCA_013400275.1). NCBI lineage: Eukaryota > Metazoa > Chordata > Aves > Passeriformes > Phylloscopidae > Rhadina > Rhadina sibilatrix. The sequence goes on from VWYO01000338.1 coordinate 11,922, forward strand.
TGTTTTTTTGACGACTTCCAAGCAGAAGTCATCCAGCAAAGCAAGAAGTAACACCAGGACTGTGCATTCATTAGAAAGAAGTTAATCTAGAGGGATTCTCATTTTTGTTTGTCTCAGCAGTGGAAACATACTAAGTCGTTTTTATTTTGCAAGTTTTTGGGTTTTTTTCCCTGAATCCAATGGTATTTTATCAATAAGCCTTTAAGGCAACTTTCCAAAGGTATGATTTGATTATCTGTTAGGGAAGAAATAATGAGGAAAAAAGGTTGGTTGATACAGTGTTTCTGGAAGAGCTAGATTCTCTTCAAATTTGAAATCACACACTTTGAGCTGGACAGTCAAGCTGGGTGTGCAGGTATTCAGACACGGAGTAACAAGTTTGTGTTAAGAACCAAAGCTTGGAAATAAACCACACAATATGATTTCTTCCTCCTAGTGGTAGGCCACACAGTAAGGATGAAACAAGATTAGGAAGAGAATGGATTACAATAATGTATCTGTCTGCCTGTTAACGTGATTTGCCCTTTATTATGCAATATCCACTACTCAATCTGATCTTGTTTTAAGCTCTTTCAAATTAAGAACATATTTGTTCCCTTAGGTCAAGATCCCCAGCTCCCAATTCCCATGTCAATGACATCTTCAGCTAGTGCCAATGGCAAATCTGGAATTATAGATAACAGATATTTTACTAAAAAAAAAAAAAAAAAGCTACATATGCCTATTACTTCCCCATTTGCTAAATCTTAACTGTATTTATTAATGCACACTTTGTGAAAACATTCTGGATTTAGATGGAATAGCTGTATGCTTAGATCTGGATAAACTAGCTCAGGATTACCAGTTTTCAGATTTTTTGATTAGTGCCTCCTCTGCTCTACAGAAATACCCTTAATTTCTTACAGTAAGTGATACTGCTTCCTTAGTCAAACTTCATTCTGAAAAATCTCATTTATTAAGTCAGGACTCTCCTTGTCCTATAAAAACAGGGTTTCTGAGCATTTGCATAAGTTCCTGTTAGCAGAGTAAATCTCACCTTCAGTTAAAAGCTTCCACACATTTTGGGGGGAGAACCTATTAATTTGTGAGCATGTTCTTACTAGAGAGTTTTCAAGAAATTTTCTGTAGAAGCCCACTTGTTCATGCCAAAAAGAGAAAGGCAATTATTATATCAGTTCTCATGCTTCCAGATAAGCCTGCTAAAAATTTGGAAGTTCATAAATTTTCCATCTCCATTAGAGAACAAGATTTTTTTTTTTTTTTAAATTCTGGTCTAAGTTTAATCATTTTACTGAACTTGCATAATAGTGAAAGATCTATTTTTCCATATAGCTAGATATAAATCTATTCAAAAGACACTGAACATTAAGAGGAAAATTTAAGAAAAGACAAGCACAGTGTCCAACATAATTCTGAAGAATGCAACAATGAAGCCTAAGAAAGATTTTTTTTCTGATTTTTACATTCAGTAGTTACCCTGTTGGAGCAGCTTTTTTGCTTCTTTCTGAAAGTTATGCTACAGAAGAAGAAAAGCCCTACAAGTTATGCAGCTAAAATAATAAAATAAAGCAGTGAGAACTGTGAAAATCAAGGAGTTGGAGCTGCATTTGTGATTTTAAATTTGTTCATTTTAAGACATAATTTAAACTCTCATTACTATAAACTGTCATTACACAATTACTTTGAATATTTTTCCACATAATTCTGACTCGGTATGTAGTCATTATTCAAGTGAGTAAATATTTAGTGGAAAAATTCAACCCATCTTTATGTACAATCACAGAATCACAGAGCAGTTTAGGTTGGAAAAGACCAACAAGAGCCTTCATGGGGAGATCTGATGAATGTGCTACAATGAAGCTTTGGCCAATAACATTAGCAAACACTAAATTTGACATATTTTCCCTCATTAAGCTCCCTTGAATACATGTAACATTCATTTACAAGACTGAACTCACACCATTTTTCTAAGGCTGCCATTTCTTCTTCCGGGGCTATACTGTAGCCCAAATCCTTAAAATGTCAAAAAAATGTTGAATGTAGAAATGTCCACTGCTTGTTGCTCCTTGTAGCCCCCAGTACTGCAAGGCAGCCTATAAAAGATGGAAATGAGGATAATTTCATCTTGCACACATGGAAAAGCAGTAATTATTCAAAATAAATGCAAAGACATTTTCACTGAGAATTGGTTTCCTTCAAAGAACAGTTTGTTCTGTATAATTTAATAAAATATACAAAATAATTTTTAAAAGGGTAGAAAGCTTATTGAATGTAATGATGAAGAAATGAGAGGAATTCAGACATTTTGTTGGTTGGAGAGATAGCACAACCTCTGCACAGACAAACACAAGTCCTTAATTTGAAAATGAAAGAAGGGTTGAAGAACACGAAATTCCCCCTAAGACCCTTTCAAGTAAGTAAGATAAAATAACAGATTCCTACATTGATAATATAATTTATGCATTGCTTCACAAAACTATTAAAGGTGTTCTGTGATGGTTCAATCTTGCACCAAACCGCACGTCTCTTCACAAGTTTTATGCTGAAACACATTTTGAACATTCTCTGCACACCCTTGAGGGACCAGCTGAAAGCCAGCAGGCTGTCACAGACACACAGATGTATACAGACAAGCACATGAAACTAGAGACACCTGCTTCCAGGATGGTCTCTGCTTCTGTGGTTCCTGTCAAGGACTGAGCCAGGAACCCCAGCTTGGAAAGGGCTGTGTGCAGAAACCATGGTCAGTGGAGAAGGAGCAGGAGGCAGTGTCCCAGGTGCCAGAGAAGAGCTTTCCCTGGAGTGACCACAGTGGAGGGGATAGCCACAGCCATGGAAGACCCCATGTCCCAGCAGGAGGGTAGTTCCTGAAGAAAGCTGTTGCCATGAAGAGCCCACTCTAGAGCTGGGGAAAAGTGTGGACTGACCACAATGCCCACCCTCCTCATCCTACAAAAATAAAATTCTAAGAAATCTGTCTTTATGAATTTTGCCTACTCTCAAGTTAAATACACCAATATTTTTTTATTATATTTGATAAAGAAAAAAAATACATTGAACACTGACCTTTACAAGGACATTTTCCTTCTATTAGGTGTGCCAAATAGCAGTTAAGTTTGATTTTTCCTCCACAAAACCCGTTAGACAACTCAGTCAAAGAATTCCTTCAAATATTAAATACATGTAAAGTTTGTCATGCATCATCAGCAATCGTATATTTTTTCAATTAATAGGGTTTGATTAAATCTTTCCAGAAACATCTGATCATAGATCAAATCACACTTTGTGGAAGTTAAAAAGAAATCTCCAAATTCTCAGCTGTTGAGTAGCAGGTAATTGCCAATGAAACATAAGAAAATATTTTTAAGCCTATTAGCATTGTCCAGTGTTTGCTGAGTTTACTCTTAAGATGCAATTACCAAGAAAACCATATATGTTTTGATTCGTCCACACTTCTATCCTAGAAACTTCTGGTCTGCTACAGTGGAAGACTCTTGGCAGCTTTGGCTTAGGAAGTCCTGCTTTTCCTAACCTGTGAGATGGATTTTCAGAGTCCTCCCCAGGCTTCATGCTTCAGCACAGCTACCTAGCTACTTATATTTCAAGTGCATATTTTAAAACAGACTTTACATCTCCAACCCACACTAGCATCACGGAAGCAACTGGCACCTAGACCTATGCACAGATGATTTGGTTGCATATGACTCGACAGCTGCTGCTGATTCCATCTTTATACCATTAACCTATGAAAATACATTCAACGTAACTGCAGCCTTCCACACTGAACTCTGTAAAGTAGCTCAAATCATTGTTTGCTGCAGGTCATTAAGAAACTAGTAAACAGACTATTTAACAATGATGCTAATGTAAATTTTCCATGACAGCAGTCACTGGTACCCTGCTGACAAATGATAATGTCCTCACAACGTGTCCTTAGAGCTCAGTAATTACTTCTGTATTCATGAGTGTATTTGGCTGGAAGTTTACCTGATCTGAATGTTAAAACTCTCTGCCAAGCTTACATGTGCTAAGTGCATCAGGTGCCTGTATAACATGAATTTGTTCAAAATACTTCCAAAAGAAATAATCTGTTCACCTCAGGCATTACACAATCTTTTTCCCACTACTCAAGATTCTGCCTGAAATACTGCTTTATTGAACTACTGCTTTAGCTCCTTACCTTCCAAGATAACACAATAAGAAAATATTTCATGGAACAAAAAGTGAAATGTTCCAAAAGAACTGCAAAAAAAAACACAACCCTTTAAAAGTGTCTTGGCTACTTGTGTAAAACAGGCTTTTGTTATTTCAAACATCCCTAGTATAGTTTGAATCACAGTTTTATGATGACGACAATTCTTTCTAGCTGCTTTTAAACCTTCTAAACTCTTTGAAGGACAAAATTTGATTTTCAGTCGTTAAGACACAATAGCTAACATTTTAAAATGAGGTGTTTTTTTTTATTTTATTTTAAAGTGTCCACTACTTGATTAAACTTGCCTCCAAGTGGATAAGAAAATAAACAATACTGTATTTGAAGCATCAGTGATTACATGTGAGAAGTCATAGTAGAGAGGGATAGTCTCAGAAAATAAGAAAATGTGTATCTTTAAAAAGGGATAATGGAGAATCCAAAGAAAACAAGACACTTCACCTAACTACAGACTGCATTAAAATGGAGTAGATGTGTACACAGAAAACTTAGAAATACCTGAAGAACAGTAAAATCAAACAATGCGTATTTTTCAAAAATTAACAAGCTAATCTCCTGGGGCAGGATAACTATATTACTGGGTGAGCTGATTTTGGCTAATTTCCTTCATAGTAGCTGGTATGGGGCTCTGCTTTGTATTTGTGCTGAAAGCAGTGTTGGTAACACAGAGATGTTTTAGTTACTGCTGAGCAGCACTTACACAGAGTAAGTAAGAGCCTTTCCACCTCTCACCCCACGTTCAGTGTGCACAAGGAGCTGGGAAGGGACACAGCTGGGACAGCTGACCCCAGCTGGCCCAAGGGACATTCCAGACCACTCAGCACCATACTCAGAATATAAAGCTGACAGGAGAAGAAGGAAGGGAGGACGTTCAGAGTGAGAGTGTTTGTCTTCCCAAGCCACCGCTACACGTGATGACGGATCCCTGCTTTCTGGAAGATGGCTGAATCCTGGGCTGCCCATGGGAAGTGGCAAAGGAATTCTTTGCTTTGCTCGTGTGTGTGTCTTTTTACTTCTTTATGAAACTGTCTTTACCTCAACTCATGAGTTTTCTCATTTTTACCAGTCTGATTCCCCGATCACACTGAGGGGGGAGTGACCAAGTGGCTGTGTTGTGCTGAGTTGTCAACTGGGATTAAACCACAACACAGGAAAGAAGAATAAATTTGCAGTATCTTGAGTACAGTAATAAATTTAATATTTTTTCATATTAAATTCTTGTAGGAAATTAAGGGAAATGTCATCTAGATGAAAAAGCATACAGAAACAGTGTGTGACTTCTTGGAAAGCTCTTCTCAAAGAATAACTATCAGTATCAAATGGGGATTCTCTTTCAAACTGTATTCCTCAGAGATTTCAGGCCCAACTCTGTTCAGTGCCTTCATTAAAAGTATGAATTAAAAAGTTACAAAATATTGTAAATGAAATAGGCTATGTGAAGTTACAGAAGTCTGGAGAACAACCTGAGAATCCAGAAATGTACTAATAAATACATAATCCAGAATTATAAAGAAATTAATAAGAAGAGAAATGAAGTTCAGAGCAAAAAAACTACTAAGGAGATGTCACAATATGACACAAATGAACAACGCTCACACACTGAGATGTCCAAGGCAAAAAGGGGCAGTTTATTTACAGACCTTGACATTTATAAAATTCCAACTGTGACCATGGATTGGAGGAAGAAATTCTTCCTCTCCAATCACATTGGTCAACCCAACAGTCCATCAACAGTCTCCTCCTTATGAGAAGAATGTAAACATGAAAGAACAGTTAAAATAACAATAGATTGTTTATGTGACAATTGTGAGAGACTCCATTACAAAAAGTAAATCATCGGAAGGCTGTAGGAACTTTAGAAAAACAGAGAAGAACGAGGTAACAAGGAGAAGAAACGAATTCTGAAAATGCCAAGTGAGGAAAGAAGGACCTGGAAGTTTTAAGAGTGTTAGAAAAGACCTGTGAGTCAACACTGCTGTATTACGTAAAAAGAAGGAAAGGGAAAATCTGTTGTCAAGCATTTTGCTGGTAAAATATGGGTCAAAATCATTTCCTTCTACTTGTTTACAGGCAGAATGCTCCAAAACACACATAGTCACTCTGGAAAGAAAACAGAAGAAAACAGCAGGAAAGGGAACAGGGCTCAGAAAGTATTAGTAGGGAAGGAAGACTGCAAAAATAAGGTTTTCTTTTAGTCTAGGCAGACAAAGACTTGATAGATCTTTTAGGATATGGCAGATTGTTAATAGGAAAGAAAATGATCAATTGTTACCAGTTGTTCATGTGAAGGAAAGACAAAAAGAACTCAGTATAACTTGCAGTAAAGACTATATAGGTCATATATTAATAAAAAATTTTGAGAGGAGAAAGTTTGAACAGGACACCCTTGGAGAGTCTTTTAGCAGAAATTCTAAAAAAAAGTAGCAGATAAAAATCTCTGTAGGAAGCTCTGGTATATTTGTTCCTTCCCCAGAGCCAGAGGACTGGACGATATAACCTTTGGAATCTATTCCATCTCTGCATTTCTAATTCAATGGCCACATGATGTGCTTTAGTAAGGACCACTTATGGGTTTTTTAAAAGAGTGCTCTAAGTGACATAAGGTTAGATAATTTCACCCTTTTACAAAATAGCATTTTCTTCCCCTAGAGGCACCCCTGCTTGCCTTGCACTTACAGATTACAGTGCTATTTAGCACAGCAAAATACTGAGAAAGTTAACATAAAATGTATTTTGGGTGATTTTTATAAGTATGTATACATCAACGATTATGACAAAATCTGACCTGTTTTAAAAGATGCTCAATGAAAAACCTTTCTACCAATAATCCCTAGTCCTTAGAGTATGAATCATTGTGTATCAACTATTAAATAAACCAACAGCTTATAAATTAATTTCTTTTCAGGAACATTAGTGCTAGATGGGATCATTACAGCACTAATTTGCTTCATAAACTTTACTTAATAATGCAACAGATAAACCCACCTTGTATCTTCACTACATATTTCTGAAGAAGAAATAACTGGATAAAAACTGACATGTCTTGACTGTCAGAGTACTAGTAAGAACTTATAGCATTTAAGGCATGAAAGGCTGATTCTCTAGGGAAACAGATTCTCGTTCTGCAAACACAGCACATGGCTATAGCTGAATGACAGCAATTATCTAGTCTGCAGCTTTTGCAGGGTGGGGGACGGGGGCTGGAAGCCAGCTAGAGTTGAGCCAAAGAGACAGATTTATTTGAGATAAACTTTAACCCTACCATGGAGAGAATAGTACAATTATGAATACAGAAAGACCAAAATTGTGGGCTGAAAATGCATCTTCAAATCCAGGCAATATTTTATGGGCTCTAATTAGTGTGAAAATTTAGCAGAAAATAGAGAATGTGTGTGTGTGTGTGTGTGTGTGTGTGTGTGTGTGTGATTTGAGAAAAGCATTGCATCACTTGATTGTATGTTTTTCCCTGAAGCTGAGAAACAGTTTCATGTAAGTAAGCAGTGCTTTGGTACAAAAGTATAGATGGTATGACAGCAGGATATTTATCTCTCAGAAATGCAGATACAGGTCTGTTAGGGACTGGGGAATGCAAGACAAGATCACAGGAGGTAGGTGAAAAGTATCATTTTTATTGGCAATAAACCTCAATAAAACTAATTTTTATGAGCAATTTAGTGTATCAAACTGCAGTTACATTCTATAACTATGATTTTGCAGAAACAGGATTGAAGGTTTCCTGGTTACCATGCTTGAAATATTTTCTATCGAATTTGTTTCATTTCATGAGTTAAAAAGAAAGGGCAGAAGCTTCATCTCAGCAATTTCACCATTCCCTTTCCCCCTCTGGATATGGAATCATCCTTTGTGCTCATCCAGCATCATCAATACTGAGACTTCTGCAGCTGGACCTGATCAGGTGATTGTCCGATAGTGATGGCACAAGCCACACAGAAACCAGCTCATTCCTTCTTGTGGGTGACAGCACTCAGGAGGTGAAGAGGAGAAATGAGCTAAAAACTACCGCCTTCAAACCAAGGTGAACTTTGGGGTGTTTTTTCACAAGGAGTGGCAATTAGGTCAATACAGCAAAATGCTATGGGTAGTGAACAGAGGCTATTCTTTATATGGTTCTGACATCTTCCTCACTCTGCTGAGTAGATTATGTCACAGAGTTTAAAAACATTTTAATGAGAACTAGCAAGAAAATGAAAAATATATTCCGTCAACTTTTGGAAAAAACAAAACAAAATCAAACCCCAAAGTACAAAAATGTTTAGGAGGAAAATCTTTTTTTTTTCATGGAATTAGTGTGATGTTTTAATATATTTTTGTGGTTTCGGTGTTTGGTTTGGTTTTGGTTTGTTGGGTTTTAAGAAACAGTCATTTTAATTTAGGAAAAACAAATTTTTATTCACAAGATTTCATGTTCCAAATATCTGTAATTACCTAAATCGAGTCTCTGTCTCCTGATGTTCTTCTGGTTTCTTCCCATCTCATTCCACACTGACTTCAGTCTCACTACAAAGCATTCACCTGCAGGGAGTTGTCTTTGTTACTGTGACAGTTCTTTGCTTAGGAGATGTACAACTCACGTCCTGATCCCAGACAAAAAAGGGAACTTTTAAGTACTGCATAATTCAGAAGAGCCACATGCCTGTCTCCTGTCCACAGCAGAGAGACATGTGGGTGAATGCCCCTTCTCAACTTGTATCCTCCCTTTCAGGTTGCAACCTGACTTTTTGGTGTAGGTGATTACTAACTAGACTCCTCAAATATACCCAGGGGAACCCTTCCTTTGCTACTTTAGAAAAGTACTCAAATGAATAAGTATAGAAAACGAGAATGAAATACATTTACTTTAAACCCTATTTCATGTAAGTTTACACACAGTTGGTCTAACTTGCCCAGTACCTAGAATACTAGCAATAACTCATTTTGAATTCAGGAATTGTTACAAGTGATGGGCAGAAACCAGCATTAGCAAAAGTTGATTTTTTTTCTCCCTGTATAAACAAGACCAGATGGGCTCAGGTGGAATGCTTTTAAGTTGCTGCATTTTCCCCACAAGCACATCTCTAATTGATGAGGAAATTGCCCCATCCTTCAGAATTGCCTGGCATTTACTACTGCAATAAGCTGTACTTAGGAAAGAAACATTGCTTCAAACTTTTTTATTTTATCAGGTACATCCCATGATGCAGCCCAGGTTATAAATATGGACAGAAAAAACTATTAAACCATTATAAATGTAATCAATATGAGACCAAATTTAAAGGGAAGATTCAGATTTTGTTATTTTGTCAAATTCCAAGGGACTGAAGCTTCCCAGGGAAGTATTGCAAAAGAATTTCAAAATACTAATTTATTGAGAAATAAAATGGCAAATGAAATTCTGTATCAAAGAAAATACAAAGCAGTGTACATGAGAAAAACAACCTTAACTATGCATACACAATGATAGGCTCTAAATTAGCTATTACCATCCAGGAAAGAGATACGGAAGTCTTTGTGGATAGTTTCCTGAAAACATTGTCTGCATGCTCAGAGGAAAACAATGTATTAGGAATGATTAGCGGAAAAAAAAATGAGTCAAGCAGAAACCAGTTTTGGTGCCTTGAAAGGCTACCTAGAACTGAGGCTAGACAGAGTTAAAGGAGTAAAGTAGGTATTTATTAAAAGGCCTTCAAAGGATAGACCTTGGGCAGGATAAGAGCCCGGACAAGACTACACCCAAGATGGACAACAGATCACGTTTTCACACTTCTATAAGTTTTGGTCCATTTACGTATTTGGTTTGTCCAATTACAGCATCAGGTTATGAATTCCCATCCTCCCAGATTGTTCTCAATTTGCTGTTGTTTGGACCTGAAGCTGCAATGGTGCCCTTGGTTCCTGGGCTAGAAAAGGATTGTTTTGTCTGACTAAACTGCGAGGAGAACTTGCTAACACTTTATATGAAGTTAAGAGTTACACACTAAGGCAGTACAGAATCTGGAAAATATGAAAGCTAAAATTTAAGGCATCAGTTTTACACCTGAAAAGATGTGCCCTGTTTTGTATGTCCTGTTTTTCAGAAAGACATAAGAGGTAGGAGAGAGAATAGTGGCAAGGAGGACTGATATATAGTACAGACTGTAAGATATGGGAAGACAGAGGTGACTGAAACGTGGCACATATGATAGTATATGAAGCTATGGATGATATGGCAAGGTAAACAAATGTTTAATTATTATTACTTTTGGGAATTTCCAGGAAATGGTCAATACAAGATAAGGTTTAAATCAAACTAAATAAGCTGTTTTCTTAGTATGGGGTTATAGAGTGTGTTTGCATAGGATGCTGCTGGACATGGAAGTAAAAATAAGGCAACAACACTGTAGGCAACACAAGGACCTCTGGAAAACCTTCAGTTGAGAAGCCTCAAAGCCCTGACTGTCAGGAGGTCAGAGAACTCAGCAAGAAATAACCTCTCCAAAGTCCCTTAAAGGAAAAGTTGCTCAGCTCTCATACTCTTCCCTAATAAATCTCTATCAGTTAATGTTACACATAAGATACTGTAAAAAATGGACATTGAGTCTAACTTAATAAGGCAGTTCTTAATTGTATCAGTGTTACCACATTTTTCTTAGAATGAAAAAAACTCCCTGACTGATATCAGCTCAATTTAAATTATAATCAGGATTTTTCACTTTCCACAACAACTTTTCCTTTCATGGTCATGGTGTCTCTCTTATAGTATTCCTTTAATTTCTTCAGGTCATTAGGTTTGCAAAGAATAATGTTAACATGCACCACAGTAGAAAGGAGTAGGACTGGTGGATGACCAGGTTCAAAGCCAGATGTATTGTACTACAGTTGTTCCAGTATCAAAATAAAACTCCTAATGAGAAGTATTATTAAAAGTAATTAACTGTTCTCCCTACCCTAGAATTTAGATGAACAAAAACTAGTAAGAATGAAAATAGGAGGAAAAAATCTTGCAAAATGGAAGAAATTGCTGTAAAGTGATTTCCTGAAAAGGAGTTCTGCTACTGAAAGAAAACTGTATCTTCTTCTTGTGTACTGCTGGTATGACTACAAAAGGTCACGTGAGGCCATGCCAAAGGGTGGAGTGCAAAAACTTCTACACAGATGATTTGTATTTTATTTACTTTTTATTGCCTAGAAGTGCTAAGCACTTCACAAAAGACACAGCCTTTTCCCAGAGTTTGTACAGTCTAAGGGATCTATTTGACAGATGTGTGAGCTACAGCATTTCATAAGGCAAGGAAGGACTAAGAAAGTACAGGGTGTTGATTCAATTGGTTTTGCCGTCATTTATTTATTGCTGAAGCATTTCCAACGGTCACACAGTGAAAGCTGCTATGAAAATTGCATTTGAAGCAAGACTAATCTAAATAAAGGAGTCCCTTTTTGGGATGGATCTCTGTGCCCAGATGGTTATGCCATAGGGAGCCGTTGTGGCACAGACATTTTCCTACTCTGAAAGGACTCATTAGGGGCCCTGGCAAAAAGACCAGGGGCATGGTGTTGTCTCTTTTAAAGCTGTCACTGCCTCTGTGCACTTGGAACCTGCTAGGAAGGGGTGATGGTGGATCTTTATTTTTGTGTCTTTTGGTAGTCAAACTGTCGCTCTCCTTTCCTTCTCTCTGTGCTTCTAATTGTCACAACCTACCCTTGACAATTGGCACAGGCTTGACTTTCCTCCTTGCTCACTCAAGACCTCCTTCACAAAGCTGTGTGTGTCCAAACACATAATGACATGCCTTTTTAATAGATGGTGTAGCTGGAATTTGCATTTTGGATGCAAGAGCATCTAAACAGGAATCAAAGCTGCTACTTCAGTATGTGGATATTTATCCATTACACACACAACACAAACTCTGTCCACAGTGCTGATTTTCTGTCTCCTCCATATCCCACTTTACCTCTGGGATTCCCATAAGATGAATGCCTCTGGTATCTTCTCTACAGTTTTATTCCTCCTAGCTAACATACAGCCTTCATCTCTTCTTTAGAGTAAATCTTCTCATATTATTCAAGTTCCTGCAGGGTCTTTTCATACAGGCATTTTGTTCAAGCACAAGACTATCTGATCAAGAAAATAGCCAAGGGTTTCCAAACCTTGCCAGAGGGAAAGAAAAAAAAAAAAAAAAATCACATTCATGCATCTTCTGCAGCAGGAGTCATTCATGTACTGCAGCAGATAGTCAGCCTCAGCTGATTCTCTACAGAGTGAGTCTTCTCTCTAGTGGTGGCCTCCAGCCAAGGCCAACATGAGCTGTTTGTGCCCTAAGGCAGAGCAAGCCTCCACCACTGACAGTCAGCGCTCCCTTGACAGAGCCCCTCTAGTCCATCACTTCCATACAACCAGTGCCTTCAACAAAACTTTTTTCAATAATTTCTTGATTTCTCTGGTATTTCATTGTGGAACTCTGAGATCTGTTCCTCATTCCCTTAATCAACAACCACAACCCTCCTAGTCTGCCTGAGGGGAACTAATGGAATCCTGAGACCTCAGTTCAGAAATGGCTTCAGCGCAGAACCTCCCCAGCTGCCACCAGGAAAACGCACAGGCTCTTCCTTCTGGTCCCCTCTTGCTTGGCAGCTATGTTGGTTTGTGTGTCAAGGCTAGGGTGGGAGGGCGTGCTGCAGGGCTGGGCCCTGTCACAAAACACCACAAGCTCCCAAAATAAGCTGGTTTTATCCAGCTCCAAAGCAGACCCATTGCTGCCCAAATCTGGGGTCATCAGTGATGCCTGGTGGCACCTCTGGTATATTTAAGAAAGTGGCAAAAACCACTGCACAGCAGCTGCATAAAAAAAAAAAAAAAAAAAAAAAAAAGAGAGTGAGAAAAATGGGGAAGAAACAAAGAAACAGCCCGGCAGGTACCAGAGTCAGGGAAGAAGTTGGGGGAGGAGGTGCTCCAGCACTGCAGCAGCCCATGGTCACGACCATGACGGAGCAGATATCAACACTGCAGCCATCCTGTGGAACACCCTGTGTTGAAGCAGGTGGAGGTGCCTCAAAGAAGCTGCAGCACACTGACAGCTCATGCTGGAAGTTTTCTATCAGGAACTGAGCCTCCACTGGAACAGACTGTTCCTGAAAAACTGTTCCCAATGGGAAAGACCCACCCTGAAGCAGAGAAAAACAATGAGAAAAAAGGAGCAGGAAAGTTTTATGGACTAACCAGAACCCCCAATCCTCATCCCTCTGGAGGATGGAAAAAAGTAATGAAGGAGTGAAGTTGAGCCTGGTAAGAGGCTTGTGTGTGGGGTGTCTATAGTTTTGTCCTTGTTTCTTACCATCCTATTCTGTCCCTCACTGGCAATTAAATTACCTTTACCCAATCTGAGTCTGTTTTGCCTGCTCTAGTAACTGGTGAGTGATCTCCTGTCTTTACCATGAGCCATCAGCTTTTTCACCTTATTTTTCAATCTCTCCCTTCTGAGAATGGGAGAGCAGCTTCATGGGCACTTGGCAATCAAAGTTAACCCACCAGAGCTGTAGAGAGTCTAAAATCTTATCTCACCTTTCCTCCCCTCCAGCCTTAATCCTGATTACATACATCCCTCTTACCTTTCCTGTTCCAGTTCTTCTGTAAGATAAACATTGTGATCAATTACTTGATCATGTGCCAGTCACTTCTCCAAACTTACTGAAATAGGATTTTCCCACTTTGATACTGCAATCCTTTATTTTTCTTCCTCTTGTGTCTTTTAAACAAAATTGCTATAGTAGGGTCTCATCCCCTTTCTTTCCTCTGCTTTCCACAGCTGCCAAAATGGTCCTGAGCTGTCTGAGCAAGGGTCTGTCATGGGGGAGGACAGGATTATTTCCAGGAATAGCACTGAGTGACACCGTAACAGGAATACTGGGTTCATCTCTGACAGTGAATATTAGAAATGAATGCCAGAAAAACGCAGGTTTTAACAAATGAGAATAGATATCAACTTGAACAACTCACCCTAGGAAGTGATGGATTTCCTGTCTTTTGAAGTCTTTAAATCAAGATTGGATGTTTCTCTAAAATACATTGTCCAACTCCAAGAGAAATTACAGATTTGATGTAGGAACCGCTGGGTGAGACTCTTGGTCAGATCAGGTTAGACCACTGCATGTTCCTTGTGCACTCTCAAATTAAATTTAAATTAACATGCTACCATTGTGTTTGAAAAAGACCAAAGCATATTCCTCAGCTTGGTTAGCAGGCACTAACTTGCTGATCCACTATAATGGATATATCTCTAAAATCCTAATATTCAATACTTACTTTGCATGAATTCATATGCACATGTGCCAGCAAATTAACTAAATATTTTTCCAAGTTCACTAGCTCCTAGTGGTGAAGAACCAGCCAGTCATGGAAATATTGTATAATTTTCATTATTTGGGTTTACAAAGTCAGAAAGCTAAATGAAAAATTAGAGGAAAAGAGGAACCAGATTTTGTGGAGAATTTAGGAAGACAAAGGAGGCAAAGCAAGGAAGAAGAAAAGAAAATCAAGCAAGAGCAAAAGCAGAGGTCACAAAAAGAGATGGGTAAATAATGTGAAGAACAAGCCTGCCGTCTCAGAGAGAAGACTGGAAAACGTGAAGGGAAAGGAAACAGAAGATTTACTGAAACATAAAGGAATGAGTATTGTGAAATGTAGGTTAAGTCTGTTTGCCATTGATCTGCAAAGAAAGCTTTCAAAAAGTAATTCATTAACAGGAACTCCGTGTCTCCCAAACACACGCACACACAGAGTCATGCACACAGCCGGACACGACCATGCTGGTAAATCTGTCTGTCTATACATCTCTGCTTTCAGTGTTCTCTGCTTACTCTCCCATGTGGTAGATGCTGAGCCCACAATCATTCTTCACAAATCACTGTCACCCTCTGCAGCAAATAGAGGGGTTGTCTTTCACCCTCCAACAGGAGAGTTTGAGGACACAAGGTGCAGTAAAAAAACCTAAGAAAGTAAACTTGAGTGAAAAGAGGCAAAACTCTGATCTTGGAGCAAATGTGTGTGTTTCAAAGCAGAGCCACAAAGTTCACCTTAAAAAAAAAACAAAACAATATTCTTTCACATTGTCACTTAACATTTTAAGATTATGCTGTTGCAACTCCAGTATTCTCTGTGACTGATAGAAATATCTTGTAAAGTCACATGTGAAGCTAGAAGCTCCCTCCTCTGACATACAGCTATTGTTGGATGATTTCATTACCTATCATTTATTATATATATATCTTTTAATTATTAACTGCAATAGACCCAGACTTCTGCCATCTCCTCTGGGAAACTTCCAAAGCTTGAAGATAAAAATTCAAAGGCACCAAAAAAAGGCTAGACACTAACAGAGCTCCATTATTTCCCCCCCCCCC
>VWYO01000338.1:27818-40741 GCA_013400275.1 Rhadina sibilatrix
CCGCGCCTCCGCCAGCCGCTGCCCCCCGCCGCCAAACTCACCACCATCTTCTGCATGTGCAACATTTGCAGCCGGACACACTCCGCTCCCCGGCGATGGAGACTGCGGGAAAAATCCGCCGCGGCGGCATGGCTTGCTGAAGCGGCAGCCGGGAGAGAGGCAGAGCGAGAGCGGGAGAGGATAGCGAACAAATTCTAAAACAAAACCACCAGAGAAAAAAAAAAAAAAAAAAAGGGGGGAGGGGGGGAAAAAAAAAGAGGTTTTCCCCTTTTTTTTTTTTTTTAATTTATTATTATTATTATTATTCTTGGCTTTGTGTGCATCCTCCTCGCCCTCGATGCCTCTTTGAGCAGCATCCAGCGAGCGAGCGGGAGAAGGCGAGACAGAGAGGCAGAAGAGAAGATGAGGATAATTTGCAGACAGCTTGTCTTGTTGTTTTCTGGCTTTTGGGGACTAGCAATGGGAGCTTTTCCTAGCAGCGTGCAAATAGGTAAGCGCTGCATTGGGCTGCGTGCGTGTGTCCAGGGGTTTCATCCTTTGCGAAGTGAGTTGGAAGGGAGGCACTGAAGGCAGTTTTTGCAGATTTCTCCTCCAGCACCATCCCATTTCCGTGCCCGCACAAATCATCCTCGTGTTTCTGTGTGTCTCCGTGTGTCTCTGTGTGTAAATATTCCTGTGTGCTTTCGCGTGCGGGAGGGAGGATGCTTGTCTTGTGCAGAACTCCTTCCAGCCCCTGGTGTGCGGTATCGGCAGGGCAGGAAGGGGTTCGGGACTGATGTCTCTTGGCTGCTTCAGCCCCCTCCGACTCCCTTGCTTTTGCCTGACTGTCGAAGGAATGGCGAGTCCTGGGCACCGGAGGTTGCGGTAGCTGGCAGGGACGGGGGGGTAAAAGGCTACACAGTCCTTCGTTCCTTTCTGTAGTTGGAAAGTTTAGGGTTTTGTTGGTGTGTCCCTGTAGTATTGTGCCCCATCCTCACCCCTTTCCTGTCGCCTCCTGCTTCCCTCCTTTCGGACGTGTTTCGGATGGGACGCAGCTATCTGAATTCTTTCCAGCTCAGCTCCATCACTGCATCATTTCTTGTGGACTTGCAAAGATGCTGCTAATAAGGCTGAGCTGCTCCCTGCCTGCACATGGCTGCAGAGGAGCAAAGTTCATTATATTCCTCGTCAGTTCGGATTATCCTATGCCGAGTTGGTATTCCCTTTTTTTTTTTAATCCAGAAAGCATCGTTCCGCTTAATCAGCCCGCCACTTAATGTGAGAGGCTGTTGAGCAGCTGATTTACCAGTGTGTTCGGTATCAGGGAGATGGAGGCTAAACACTTTAAAAGGTCACTGTAATCATGACAAATCTGGCTATTTATGTATGAAAGGCTGAAAACCGAGAAGTCAGAAAAGAAGCGTGAATGCATCAGGGAGGTTAAAATCGATTGAGGACGGTGATTTAAAGGCAGTGGTTGTGATTATGAATACGATTAGTTCCTTATCCATTAAAGTCTTAGGACTTGCCTTACTGTGCAGCTTTGGGAGAGACAGTTGCTCGGTTTTACAAGACAGTAAGGAGCTTGCAAATGATTTACCCAGCTTCTTTTGCTTTTTGCCTTTTTTTTTTTTTTCTGTTTTTTTGTAGGTGGTCTCTTCATCAGGAACACAGATCAGGAATACACTGCTTTTCGATTAGCAATCTTTCTTCATAACACCAGCCCCAATGCATCGGAAGCACCTTTTAATTTGGTTCCTCATGTAGACAACATTGAAACAGCTAACAGCTTCGCTGTAACAAATGCCTGTAAGTAAACATGCCACTGATCTGACCGCCTTAGGTGTAAATTGCAGTGGAAAGAACAGGAGATCACATCGTTATCTTGCATTATAAATACATCAGGAAGTCTGTCTTTGGTACAGATACCTTTTGCAGAAGAGGAAAAGGGGCAGCAGTTCCTTAGTGGAGCAAAATCCCCTCTCCTGCCTTCTGCTGACTAACCCGATGTGACATTTACTTAAGTAAAAAGTAAACTACAGCATTACTGTAGTTTCTTGCTTCCTGGTTTCTATGGAGATGAATTTTGTTGTTGTAAAGAAAAACTACAAATGTCTCAATAAGTGCATAAACCCCTCACTTACTCTTGTTTGCTTCTGTGCATGCTGTGCCTTGCATGTATTTTAAAATGTATGATAATGTTTGTGCTCCCAAATGCTTTTCTAATGGCTGGAAAGGAGACAGGGAAGCAGTGGTGTGCAGGATAATATATCTGACTTGCTTGACGCTGCAGTTGATCTGGTGATGTCACTTGAGGCAGCCCTGCTCTTATATTCTAGGTTGTAAACGTCTCTTACCATTTCGTAATGCATACATCCTGTGGATATGTCTCTATGCATCCATACATTGGTGCCAAATCAAGTTAGTGTCTGATCTACTTGATTTCACAGACCACCTCAGCTGGAACAAATATTCTCGCCCTACTATATATTTTATAAACACACACACACCCACATACACACAGATGCACATACACAATGAGAGGAAGACAGAGCAAGAAATGCCCTTATCAAACGAGGTAACATTTAATTTCTTTATTTTTTATTTTAAAAATGTGATGTGTAATTAGCTGAACTCGCTACATTTCAGTCACCTCAGGGTCTTTACCAGTGGTTAAAACACGTGCTAGATATACCTAATCTCTGAGAGGGGCAAAGCATTATTTTCTATTTATTTTTGTGTGTGTCTGGCTTCTTAAAAGGAATTCATGTTATTATGTAAGACAGTGGCATACAGTGGGGCAAAGCTGAAGACTGTAGTAGCGTTACTACTTTGATGTTCATATTTCAGGAGTCTATAGGTTTTCCTCTGTAGCTCTTAAGTTTTCCAATCCCTCCTCTTCATTCAAGAGTGAATTGCCTCTGGAAGTAGATGCACTAAGCAACATTGCTGAGCGAGTTTAAAATAGAAGCATACTGGAGAAGGTCTTAGTGTTCATCGTGCCTTTAAAATACGTGCTGTGCTTCTCTTCACTTTCTCGCTGCCATCTCTGTGGCACTTTTTAATATGTAAACATACAATGTGCTGTGCAGTTCTCATGAATAATTTATTGCATGATTGCTAAATTTATTTATACAAGTCTTTGCGACTTCAAGTTTCAGATGACCTTGCCACCTTGTTTAAGAGGAAAAGCTTCTGAGCTGCCAAAATGGCTCCATTCATTTTATCCAGGAAAGACTGATGTCCCATAAAGAGTAAATTCTGCATTAAGCAATGGATTAGTTGTATTAAACGTGGAAATCAGTATCAAATTCCATAAGGTAAAAACATTTCAAAAGATGCTTTGAAACTGGAAGGAATCAGGTCTGTGCAGGTGTAGTTCATTGAGAAAATATTATAGTTCATGTCAACTTTTGCAAGCACTGATAATATTTATTCCACAGGGACCAATGACACAGTACCTTTTTGAAACTTAAATTTTTAGTAAAAGAGGATGGAACTAAATTTTTTTCTGTACTAAAATCAGTAGCTTTAGGTGAAGTCAGTTATTCTAGCTTTTGCCTATGCATCTAGTTCAGACAATTTCACAGGCTATTGTTACTTTTTGGATTAAGGATATTGCTTAGTCTTGCCATTTGAATGTTAGTGAATTAATTCTGATTTGCACAAATTTAAAATTGTCTGAAATTGGAAAACATAACCTTGTTAAACTAAACACCTTAAATTCAAAAACTGTTTGCCCAAAATTCTGCTCATTTACACTGTTTGCAGCAGATTCTTCTCTCATTCCAAGCACCTTATGTTATTTTTGCCTTATATTTAACTGAGGAACACCTCTACCGTTATGTTTGCTGTCATTTATAGAAATAGTGATTCATAACTTGATCCTTTTTTTTTTTTTCCTCTTTAAGCTGAATCCAGTTTTGGTTCCAAAGTGTTTAATGGCTTTAGAAATGATGAATCCTTGTAGAATGGGGGGAGGCAGAGAAGAAAGGGAAAACTAAATTTGTACGCTTCTGTGTGTGTATGCTCATATAATTCTGTACATCTGTATTAAATAGAAGTAATCCTAAAGGCCTTATTTATGTTTCTACTCGCCCCTTAAACCCACACTGCATTAGTCCAAGTTTGTATTTATGTCATGCTTTGCAGTCTTGTGCCAATAATTTGACTACTTCTTCTTTTTAAAAGCATTTTATTACTGAAGAATATTTTTTAAACAACAGATATTATCCTAATGAAATGTAGGCAAACCGACTGACAACTAAATGAACATATCTCATGTTCCTTAAGCTAAATGTGAGCAGAGTCCTGCAAAAATCAATTGTCTGATAGCTGGAGGACACTGGCTTCCATGTGATTGAATTTGCTGGCTTGACAGAGGCTTCTAAAGCGCAGATGTGTGAGTTTTTCTAACCTAATTAAAGAAACCCCTACCATCAGCTCTGAATTCAGTGATTTCATGGCAATATGAAATGAAAACTCTTTGCTGAACCTCTGTGAAACGGTGGGTTTGGACCTTGCTATTTGTGTAGAAATTACTCAGAGCACATGTCCCCAAATATACAGTACAAAAGCCTTAGAGCTGCTGGACCAAGATGAATATTCATGTGAGTTCAAGCATAAAGCTCTGAGACATTACCAGTTTCCTCTTTTTCTGTTTCCATTTGCTGCAGAGGTTACTTGTGAAGATTCAGGGCCTGACCCTTTGCATGTGTCAGGGACAGTAGACAGATTATTCCAAAGGATTACGGATACCTGGCATACTGTCAGGTAGCTCACTGCAACACTGGCAGAACTTTAATGTTTATTTTTTTGTTTTAACTCGGTAAATAACATACATCAATATGTTCAACCACGAGTACTTTTGGAACTGGAACAATTTAGTGTATTCAATGTCATCGCTAATTTCCAATGGTTATTTTATGCATTTTTGTTTTCTTCAAACAGGCCTAGATCATTAGTATTTTTGTTTAACATCTTGAATGCATATGAAACAGGTTGCCTTAGCAGATAGAATCTGTTGTGAGTTATCAAAACTGATCTGATCTATATCACTTTGGAGATTTCAGTCCTTTTTCTTTTCCCTTCACATTTGTGTGTTTTATTTAAACTCTGTTCATTTCTTTTGCACTACATACATTATTCAGAGAATCCCTCTTACTGACAGAGCTGAAATTATTCCAAAACATGAATAGTACAAGATTCCTCCTCATCAGAACACAATACACCAGAGCTGAAACATTTGTCTATTGGCATACACTGGTTTGCAACTTATAAGCAGGAAATTCTGCTCATGATTAGAAATCTACCTGCATTCAGTTTGATTTCAGATGTTGGAGCAATACATTGATTTTTTGTAGAGGATTGTATGTATTTATTCTTTAGCCAAATGCAAAATAGTTTTCTTCCCTCAGTGCACCATCTATATAGTACATTAGATATAATACATTAGTATATTTCAGCAGCACAGTCAACTTTAAACATGCTTGAATACTTACGAGTATTCAGGTAGTGCTATAATTTTACAAAGAACTATTTGCTTTTAACTCTTGTCTTGTGGTTGAGAATTTTTCTGTTGAAGTTTCAAAAATCCTTTATCTGTGGCAGCTTGCAGTTCTTGCACAGAATTAGGCTAAAGAGGATGAAGAGAGATTGATTCAAGTCCTTCATTAGTGTTTTATATTAAAAGTAAAGTTTTTCTCTCTGAGTCTGTTTGACTTCCTGTGTATTCTGAGACGAATATATACCTAATAAGTGTAATTTAGGGAAAATGAGACAATTCCTTCCTCTTTTGCACAGTTCAATTCTTACTAGATTTTGGTCCCAGTAGATGCAACCCCCCCCAAACATAACCTTGTTTATTATGTGCTACATGGATGACAAGAAAAGCCTACTGGAATTAAAAAACTGAAAGGAATAACTTTCCTCTTTCTGTGAGAATTAATGTCCTTGACTCTTGTACCCTCTAGATTTATATGGGGTTGATGACCTGAAATTGGAGGGCCTGATTCTGCCTCACTAGTGGAAATGAAGTTTCTGGGGAAGATCTGCTGAGGTCAGAGGCAGCCCTGAGGACAGACAGGAGCCTCCCTTGTCACCCTCACCTCTTTGTGTGTTTGTCTCTGGGCTTGTGCATGCCATGCATGCTACTGAGGGGAGAGGCAATGTCATTTTGGAGTTAACTTTCTGCTGAGAACTCCAGAAAACTGAAGAAATAGACTTACACATACTTCGCCCTTATATTGTGACTGTCTGTCATTTTAGCTACAGGAGTTTCAACTTTGATTTACTCAGCTGCATCATAATGGGATTTTCATTAAATTTGGTTATTAATTCTACTTTATAATTACAACTCAGTTTAGCAATAGAAGCATAACCTGGGTTGAATAATCAGTGTCATTTAAAACCATGATGTTCTTTATTTAGAAAGTTGAGGTTTCATACAGCTGAATGGTGTTTTGCTATTCCCAAGGATGTATTTGGGAGTGTGTTGGGAGTTACCATGCGGTCAGGTTTTAACTGCAAAAGCAAATAGTGTACCAGTTGGCTAGAAAGATGGAACAGGATTAAATTTTACCCTTCTAAGGTAGGTTTGATTACAAGAATCCTTTTGAAGTGTTTTACTTTAATACGTTGAATTTATCTCAAGACAGGCTCCAATTATTGAAAACAATTTCTCTTAACATATTTATTATTGCTGATGGAATCAAAGAATGTGTGTGTACTTGGGTGTCACCTGCCGTAAGAAGGATTTTGTATATTTTTAAGAGATCAGAACATCTGTATTCAAAGAGTTTCATAGCTGTAAATGTGATACTTGTAAATAGAGAGAAGATCAACTGTCAATATCTCCAACCCATCAGAGTCTGGTTTTAATTTTCAAGGTTATTGGTGGGAAAATAGATGAGAGGCCTTCGCTGACATACAGTCAGATTTCTACCCTGGAAATCCAGAGCATTCATTTCCCTGGCATTAAACACAACTTTTTTTTCCTAGTGTGTTACTGGACTGACTAAAACTTTAAACTCAAAAACTTTAGAGTAGCCTATAGAAATAATTTAATGTTCATTTCAGAGGATTAATGAGAAGGATTGTGTTCCTTCATTTCTTTTGCAGAAGGCAATGTAGTGCAGTACTTCTGTGTAGGACAAAGCATTTTAATAAGTAAATTAAATCGATTAACTTGAGTTTTATCATGGTGATCTAAGTTTGTATGCTAGTCAAAATAACTCATGCGTTTCATTTTTAGGTCTTGATTGTTTTGAGACTTGCTTGTTCATGAGAGGGGAAGACGTCTGCTTTGATTTCTTAACAGTTTTAGATCCTACAATGAATTGTGCAATTTCATATTGTGAGCAGGTGAAGTTCTTTAAATTTAAACATGTTGGACCAAAGAGTTGTTTCTCATAGTTCCTGTTCCTTAATATATGACTGATTTAAGGGTATGAAATTTGTGCTAGTGCAGAAGTGAAGATGTCCCTATAATTGCACCAGTGTAATTACAGGGAAATATTAGCCTCTTTTATTTCCATTCCCCTGGTACTTGAGGCTTGAGGAAAATATTTTGGACTAGTATAGCACCAGGTCTGCTTCTGCAACTGAGGTGGGCATACCAAAGTTATGTGATAAGGACACAAGGTCAAACTAGATAATTCATTCCTATGTAAATCAAGAACTGTTGTGAATTTTGGAAAATAAATTTACTAAAAAGTATCTGATCACAGTGTCTTGTTTTGAAATTTTGGCGTTGCTTTACTTTTAATAATTTTCTCAGAAGTTTTAATGTCTTCCTCTATGTAGTTCAAGTTCTCCTCTCTCCAGTTCAGGTTCTTACATAGATTTTCGTTTTTATTATGGTTTATAAAGATCTTACTGGCTTTTATCAATGTTGAGTGGATTTAGTTGTTTTTCAATGCAGTTATATCTTGAGTAATCTCAAAAATTCTATATTAGTGATGTCTGCTTTGAGGCACTCAAGTTCAAATAAAAAGGCTACCCTACATTTTGGCAGTCAGAGACATTCTAATATTTTCCAGAGTCCTTAGCAGCACCTTTCTTCCTGTTGGGAACTGCTTACTGCCCAGCACTAGGGAGAATCTGTCCTCCTCTGTGCAATAACGCATTGGGCAAGTGTCTTCTGTCAGTAGTGCTACTTCCTTCTGAGGACCGTGTTTCTTCCCTACCCCTTCCCATAATCCAGATGAAGTCTGCCTGACTTGTACAAATAATTGCAAGTTCCATATGGTAAGAGGATGGAACCAGAGTGACACATACCCCTGTGACCCTTGTCCTGGCAACGTGTTGGAAAGACCCAGCCCGTCCTTCCTCTTCACCAGTTCCTCCAGAGCTGACTATAGCTAAGTTTTATGTTGGACTCAAGTGGGAATACCAGGATACTTACAACAAAGCTACTGTAATGTCTGGATTTTGACCAGCTATGTAACATTAACAAATTCCAATGCAAACACTAGCCCTTGTCCTGAAGTTTTTTTCCCTCCAGACACAGCTGATTGTGATTTAAATATGGACTCTATCTGAGCAGTGATTGCAGATTGGAACCTCTTTAAAAAGGAGTAGTAGGAATCCATTTTATTTGCAAGGGGAATATGTTCTCATTTTTCATCTCATAGCTCAAATTTTTAAACATTAAATTGCTTAACTCCTATTATTTTTAAAAACCAAAATGTTTACCAATTGGACCCCTGGTACATAATTGCCTTTTACAGAGAAAGTCAGCTGGGCTACTGTTTTCTTGTGTTCCACAGGCTATTTCAATGTTGTTTTTATATGCAGCAATTGCTCCTGAAACATGCAGGCTTCACTATATTCATGGCCAAATTGCAGGGTTGTTTTTATTTTTTTTTCCCTGTAAATACAAATACAGCCCAAGAGAAAGAAAAAATACTTACACTTTTCACAAGATTATTTATTAGACTATTTGTGGGGAAAGGCTTTAAACACATTCTGAAGATTAAAATACGTAATTATTTACTGTTACACATAACAGCTCTCTGTTTCTTGCTTTTGGACCTTCTGTGGGGTAGATCCTGTGCTATTTCTGCATGCACACTCTCCCAGTTGCTTCTGTGGTGTATTTTCAGAGTGATCTTTTAAACCCATAAAATTGCAACTTCTTCTTTATTTGCACATGCTCTTGATGTAAAGTTCAGATATGCCTGGTGAATATCTGTCAAATTTTAGGAAAGTTCACAGGGAGAGTGTTAATTGCTGAAAAGAATTGAGGCCTTTATGCTTTGCTTGCCGTGGTTTTGAAGGATATGGAATTTACGTCTTCACATTGTGGTGTAAAAGGTGATACATATGTTAGTATTAGAAGTTATTATGCAAAATTTAGGAATTATTATAAACAATATCCTGTTTTTGTTAATTTCTTTCTCAGATAGGCATTATGCTTCATTTTTGATTATCTTCAAGGTCCCCTTCCAACCCAAACCATTCCATTATTTCTTTATGTTAGAGGTTCACAGATGTCACCTTGTCAGGGTCAGATCTGTTTTCCCAGTGGGTAAAGCAATTCATGTAGTACACATTCAAGGTAAAAGCAGGAGAAAGAGAGGAAATTCTTGTAGAAAAGGAAGTACAAAATGTAGCATATTATTTGTCCCCAAAAGCTTCCTGTGCTACTTTAATATTCCTGATGTTCAGTAGAGGTGTTGCATGCTACTAGGTAATGCCAGATATGGATCTGGATGATGTTGTGTTAAGGTCTGGAAAACATTGAGTGTAAAGGAGAAATATTTTATCAAACACAGATACTTTCACGTAAAAATCAGGAGAAAGAGGTATAATAATTTTTTAAATAGCATGTGCCTATCAGTAAACTGAGCTCTCTGTTTTCTCACCTGAGCTGATGGGGGGAAAGGGAAGAAGATTTTGCAGGCCCTCAGTCTCAGCAGAATAGTGTAGGATCTTCTTTCAGTGACTTCCTCCAGGCTTTCTGTGTGGATCCATCCTGGAAAGGTTTGCTAATAAAGGCTTCAGCCTTGGTAATTTTCATTTGTTTAAACTGAGAAGAGTGTTCAAGAGTGGACTTTTCAAAAGCACTGCAGCTGGGAGGATAATTTCCTTTAAAATCAATAGTCATGGGCAGAGTGTTGGTTGACTCAGGAGTTTTTCTTGCTTCTCCTCCAAGTAGAAAGCACAAGCCGAGTGAAATGCTGTCTTTTGGGGCTCTTTGCACACCCTTTGGCACTGTCTCTATATCTAGCTGTTTGTGTGGCCTCCAGTTAGAGCTGGTCAGGGCTTTTTCTTTCTCAGGTCATTTGTTTAAAAATCAGTATCTTTGGTCAGTGCTTCTCTTGGGTGGTCAAAGCAGCAGAGTAATGCTGTATGATATGGTATTATATAGATTAATAAATAATTAGAGTTGCTGTCTGGAGGCACAAAGGTCCAAGAAAAGGAGCCTAAGAGGTGTATTGGGAGGACCTTCATTGGCATCTGCTGCAGGATTACATATATCCCATGCAAGTGTGTGTATCTGGAAGGTCAGGTGTAGTGCCAAATGGAAGTGATCCAAGTTACAATTCCTTACAGATGATGTAGGAAAGATGGGAAAGCAGTCTGGGGGAGGAAATGTTGACTGATGGCCACGAGCATCATTGCTTCAACAAAGGAAAAATAAATGTCACCAAGTAAGTGGGGGTGTGGATAGCATGCAACAATGTTCACAGATTAAGGCTAGGTGGGACCACCAAGATGCTTGTCAGCCAGCCTCAAGACCTTTATCCAACCTGTAATTTTTTTTTTTCCCCAACCCCAATCCATTGATGTGAAGACTGAAAAAAAAAAAAATCACAGGTAAATTGTCATATCATGAACACTTCATTGGGATATGTCACCCAGTGTCTTTTTCTGTGTTGAATGTAGGAGCCATAAAGAGTAGGCAAGGAAAAAAAAGTCCACTGGGTTTATTGTTGGCTTTTACTTTAGAGAGATACCATAATCAGCATGATTTTCATCCAGTTGTCAGAGTTGTGCAGCTCCCAGGCCCTCTGAGGTTTCTTCTGGATGGCTGGAACTGAGTCTTGCTAGCACAGAAAGGTGGCTTGGGACACCCACCCTTAGTAGCATGGCTTATGTGCAGCAAGACATGTGAGGACTTACTGGAGCCTTTTTCAAGTTGCCTTGAAAAATATATGGGGTGGACAAAAATGGTAGGGCTTTTTCACTCTCATAAGAAAAAAAACAAACATCTCCTAACCCCAGCAGGGACTGTGGCTTGAAGTAACAGTAGTATAAGCTTGGTAAATGTGTTCCAAGACCAATAAGTACATTTTTTGCTAACAAATATATGCTAATCCCCATTATTTGTATTCACAGACTCATCTGCCTACAAATACAACTTAATGGTCATATATGTTATACATATTTCACTTTCTATGAGCCACAGAGGATGTGAATCTATTACTGCTTTCACCTGGAGGCTTTGGGCTGTTAGCTTAAGATATCAAGAGTTATGAATTTAGCTTTGGAAATCCCTAGTTTCATCTGCTTTGTGTGTCGGACGAGATTGCAGCCTGAACACAAACATGATGATGAGTGAGATTTAAAACACAAGAATATTTGCAGAAAGCAAAAGACTGAATAAAGGAATACAAGCAGTGCTCCCATAGCTGTCTTTCATGATCTGTTGCACTGTTCTGAATAGCAAATGTATTGGAAGGAATAAAAAAGGACAAAACCTTTCCTTCCTGATACTCTAAGTCACTGAAACAAGGACAAATAATAACAGAAGACCTCAACCTTTAATTATTGTTATAGTAATAGCTGTATTTACAGTGTTCTGTTTACTATCACTCCATCCATTAAATGCTTTACTTAAATTCTTTATTATTCAGTTATTATTGAAATCAGCTGGAAAATGTAAAAGTGTTTTCAGATAACTCAGAAAAAGAACAGGCACAGTTAATGCAAATATATGTGTGCAGCAGATAATTGACAAAGTTTCAGCAGGCGCTGTGTGACTTGATTTGGAGCTCAGAAATGAGAGATTACCCAGAGTAAGGACTTAAATTTAGAGTCTGAGATCTTGCCCCTGAAGTTGCTCTTTGCCCTCCCTTGGCCCCCAGCTGGGAGGAAGAAGGGGTTCAAGATACATCAGGAGCTGAGTGTCATTATTTGATGTTGGGGAAACAGATTTCAGAGAGCAGAGAACAGACTGGCATGGAGCACTACTTGCTGCATGGCACATTTTCTGCTTCTGGAAACAGCTGGAAGGTGTGGCTGGTGCTTGTGAGCAGGGATTATAGCTGGTGTGAGTTGACATGACTTTTAAAAGCTTTAAGGTGAACATCTGGTTCTGCCAAATTGAAAACTTGGTACAGAGGGGAAAGTAGCACCTGGACCAGACATCCAGTGAAGCACAGGAGGAGCTATGGAATAGCACAAGACTAAAAAATACTGTTCCAAAAGACACAGAGAAAATTCTGTTCCGGTCCATCAGCTGTCTTCTTCTACTCGGTTTTTATTGTTACATGCCCCAGCTTTACATGACAAAATGAGAACAGTGTTCAAGCAGCACCACCAGTGGAAGCAGTTGACATGGTGCTTCCCATGCTCTGCACCACTGAAGAGGATCCTGGCATCCCAGAAGCGAAGTCATAATGTCCCAATCCTACCCCACAGCTAAGGACAGGCTGTTGTGGCTTCTGGGTTCAGCACCAGAAGCCACAGCGGCTTATTAGCTCCTGTAGTGTATTGATTGCAGATAACTGTCAGCTTAACTACTGCAGGGAAAGACAGGAGAAGGAAAGAGCGTAAAACATTTGCTTCTTGGTAACAAACAAAAAAGAAATTGTATCCTTATATGACCTCAGAAAAACTCTGCCTGTTTCCATCTCTGTCTTACTCCCCCAAGTCAGACTTGGACATCGTGGTCAACACTTTGAGGGAGTGGTGGTGCTGTACTACAAAAAAAAAAA
>VWYO01000338.1:40781-81715 GCA_013400275.1 Rhadina sibilatrix
AAAAAAAAAAAAAAAAAAATTCATGCAGATGAATTGAATTGCTTTCCTCCATTCTTTTCTGGGGCTCTAACAGATGTTGAAGGACTACTGTTTTTTTTTTTTTTGTTTCCTTATGAAAGGACCAGAAAGCCCATCATTCTTTCAGTTACTGTTTATGATGGGAATCTCTTCCTCTTCGAACAGCTGGCAGGCACCAGAGCTTCACACTATAATCACATTTTCTTTGTCAGCCTTTCACATACTGTGTTAAAGGGAGACTAGCAGAAAATCCTTTGAGCAATTACAATAGGATAATAATAATTATTGCAGTTCCTTAGACTTATATAGTGTCTGTGAGATTAAAATGAGATCCAGCATAATGTTAAGCATAATGTTCACACTTGGAAAAGGTGTGGATATCCCCTGCCAGCAGCATCACCTTGAGAAACTGCTCTCCAGGGCTTCACCTTCCTGCTCCCTAGTATTTGATATGGTAAAGCAAGGCTGTGCTGCCACCTTTCTATTCACGTCTGTGAGCAATTGACTGCACCAATGAAGTCATGAAAGAGAATTTGAATGAGAGGAATCAGCACCGTGAAGAAGGTTTTTTTTTTTTCCTCTTGTGCCTATAAAAGACAGGAGAACATTAAAGGATAATCTCTCCAGTTCAGAAGGAGCATGCTTACGTAAGATATTTTCCTTTCTTGACTGCACATCATATAGGTCTTAGAAATACTAGGTAAGAGAGTGAAGTGTGTGCCACCAAAATGTAACAGACAGGTATAGCTTTAAACCTGTTGATTTCTTAAAAGATGTGCTTTGCAATAATGTACTGCCTTCCTGTCTGGGAATGTATTATCTGCAAACGGTTGGATTATTGGCACAGTAAGTTAGCAGTTTTTATCTACTGAAATAAAATCGCTTGGGGCCTTTTCTTGGCCCCAATAAAAGTGTTTCATGTTTAACTAAAATTAGAAGGTTCAATGTCAAACTTTCAAAACTTTGTACCTATTGTTAGCGCTGTGATGATGGTAAGTTCCTTATGTGACCATAATAAAATGGTGCTATAGTTTTTTCACTTGAAACAAAAATACAAAAGTCATTAAAAATCCTAGGGGTTGGTTGGTTTGTTTGGTTTTTTTTTTTTCCTCCCGTGTTGATATAGGCTGTAACTTTCCACACTGGGAATAAGGAACAATTCTAGATTTTAGTGAGAACCTGCCTCTTTTTCTCACCTCTCTCAGCAGACAGAGATGGAAGCATTCAAAACCTGTCAGAAGACAGGAACGAAGCAGACTGTCTTCCTGATCTGTGGCATGGGTGGCTGAAAGAGCTGTTTGTCACTTCCATTAATGTGTCTATCCTGATGCTTGGCTTCGAGAAAGAAAATAGTGCCTCAGACTTCCTAAAATCCAGGATGTACCACAATTCTGCTCCCTATAGAGCCAGTTGTTACCAATAGTAGACCTCCATTGAGGGCAGCTTGGATGTGGCCATTCCTGGTTCTACACTGGATGAAATACTTTTACCTTACCACTAGTCATCATCATTGCAAGAGATAATGTCAGAGGTTATACTGTAATACTTCTCACTCTCTTCTCTTCATCCTTTTGGTCCCTGATGTCTGTTTGGCTGTAGTCCCCTGGAAATTGCAACACCCTGTAGCAGTCCCAAAGCATTGCAGCAGAGGTTTGCTGGAATATCTTGTTTCTGCCACTCTTATGTTTACCCAGCTAATTCGATCTCCATTTGGCTTTGTGAAGGATGTGAGGAGAGCAGAAGATGGCTGGCAACCCTGTCCTTATTGGGGCCTTTTACTCTTGCATCTGCATTTCATCCAGGACAGCCTCTACCCAGATTAATTTTTGGAGCTTGGATTGTTTTCTTAGGATTGTTACTTGTGTTTCAAATTATATGCTTGGTTGACAGTGTTTGTATCCGAGAAAGGAGGTTTGGGATGATAGGAACAGGTCACTGAGGTTACGCTACATCATTTTGGGATGGTGTCTTAGATGTAGCTGCATATACATGCAAAAACATCTTACTTGGTTTCTCCCATCTGTGTGTGGAGAAAGCTATATACAACATTTGAGTACCTTTAAAATGGTGCATTTTGGCTTTATGTGGAGAACTGTAAACCTTTAAGAGATGCTTTTCACCAAGAGACTTCAAAGTACTTTAAGCATTGCACATCCCAGCAGAGCAAATTCCAATACTCTGTTGGAAGCCTGGATGGGAGTTATTTTACTTAGACCAAGTTGTTAATTTCTGGTTGAAACTGTTGCCCAGAAGTCTGTGTGTGTATAGCTGACAGAGAGCTGTCCTTCTGTGCATGTATTTTTGTACTACTTTCAGCCATTTAAATGATTGAAATACTAAATCTAGCACTCAGACAGCTTTTGGATTTATGACAGTCCCTGAAGGATTTTGGCTTACACTTATTCATATAGGTAGTTTTGAAAATTTATGACAGAAATAATAACTCTGTGGTAATATTCATCCAGTTGCTTATTTAGAGCACCCAGTGTGAGAACAAAAAAATGAGCAGCTAGAAATTCCTGGGGCAAAGCTTTGGCTCAGTGCTCTGCTGTCCCTCACAGGATGGGGACGCCAGAGACATTTCAGAGACTTAAGGCAGTTTTCAGAATTTGCAGATATGTAAAACCAAAGTGAAATTTGTCCCTGAGCAGCATCTCGTGTATTTAACTGTATTTTAGGTGCTGTCCTTATCTATTCCAACTTAATTATTGTTTTCTAGTATTCAGTTGTGTGCACATGCATTGTAGAAGCATGTATGAGTCACCTCTGTCCCACTCCACATGGTGCTCACAGGATGATAGTGATTTTAAGCAACTTGTTCTGCCCCTCTTGCTCCTCTCTCATTGTCTGTGGTGTTGCCCAGAGCACGCTCTGGATCTCAGGAGGCTACAGCAAATCTCTCTGTCTAGGCAGTAGCAAGAGCACCCTGGAAAAACAAGAACAGGCAGCAGGAGATGAGTGGAGTCAAGGCCCAGGAACTGCCTGTGGTGTGGTGTTCCTTCTCCCTTCCCTCTTGGGCCATCACATCCACCAAGCTTTATGAAAGGAGCCTGCCAACCATCAGGGATTATATATATATATATATATATGTGTGTGTGTGTGTGTGTGTGTGTATAAAAAATATTTTTGTTATACCTGCCATCTGTGTTTTCTGCATTCTTTAGTCAAAAAGACCGACTGTGACTTGCAGGGAAGTCCCTCTGCAGAGGGGGCAGAACTTTGTCCTTCAAACACACATGTCCTTGTAAGAGGAGGGTTAGTGACCTGATCAAGCCTGAGCAAGAGATGTGAGCATTCAGGTGTGATCTTTCAGATATGCTTGGGATGATAGTTTTGCTTTGATGTTTGTTTTTTGTTTGGTTTTTTGAAGGTTGTTTTGTTTTGTCTCAAATTCAAAACTAATCATCAAGAATCACTTGCATAAATATTATAAATCTTAAAAAAAAAACCCAAAAAAAAAAAAAAAGTAAGCTCCGAAGTGGGTGAATGTGGGCAGAGCTGGTACTTTCCATTTCAGCGAGGCACACCAGGGCAGGTGTTGTGTTGGATTAATGCTGTTTCACAGGTCATTAGAGCCCTGCAGAGGAGCTGCTGCCTCACCGAGATGTGTCAGTGCTGCCCTGCGGGGCTGAGGCACCCCCTGACTGCGGGATGCCACTGTCCCATCCTGGCTGGGCCTGGGGAAGGGATGTGTATGCACTTGGGGGCTGGCTATGGGATGGGGATGAGGTGTAGCTGTTCAGGTATAAAATGGTACAGAGGTCGGGGCGGCTGCAGCTCTTTGGGAGTAATGGAACAAACCTGCCCTGAGCTCAGCTGTGATGGAGCAGTGCCCACCTCTGTGGCTGCCTGCCAGGTGCTGGGCTCCAGACGTGGAGCTGCCCACCTACATCCCCCCAGGACAGGGTGGCCGGGCATTGGGGCTGAAGAGGGCATCACCATTTCTTCCATAGAGGTAAGAACCTGAAAATCCTGATTATCAGCTTCAGGCTTACTGCAGGGAGAATTCTTCCCTTAAAAGCCCAGTTGCAGGTACTAAGATGAATATAAGTGACTCTAAAAATAGGTGATTTGAGAGGGAAACTTTCAGGCTTTTAAAAAAGCAAAATAACTGGTGCTTGTTTGTATGCCTTGAAATTATGTGGATTTTCTTCCTGCTCTTCAAGGTTAATAAACTGTGGCTGTGTCATAAGAGCGTGTCTGCTAAGTGTTTCTAGCAAGACATCTTGAAATGCTGCCAGAGACCTGGAGATCTGCATACCTTGCTTTTAACACAGAGCGACAGCTTTGAATCACACATTGTGCCACTGCACAGCCAGGTTTGTAAATACTGAATTTTAATTATCAGGTATATTCATGATTCATTAATAGGAGGTAGACAAATAGACTGGGCTGGCTTTGCAGTGCAAGAAATGTAAATGGAAGATGGTGCATAGGTAATAGATGCTGGAGTAGAATGTGTTGAATTTTTCTTTCCTCCATTTTGTCTTGCTGCAGCTATTTTTCTTGAACTCTCAAAGTCATTCCAGGAAGAGGAGCTGCAAACAGGACAAATATACAGTCATCACAAATGTACAGAATTCTGAAACTAAACTTTAAGTACAATGTGAGCATTTGAATGCAAAAGGTACAGGATCAGCCATGATGTTATACGTGTTCTATGGCAAACATTTCTCTAGTACTTAATAGCTACCATTGAAACTTTGGATGTATTGAATAAAATACTTCTTAACCATGTCCATTGCATTTGTTCTTGAATATATAAATTTAACTGACTTAATGATAAATATTCCAGGAATTGCTTATCAATTTGGATAGTATGATAGATGATACGTCATTGATTTAATGACATAAAAACATGTTTAGGTAATTAACTTCTCTGAGTCTTTCTCTCGTTGACATACGATCACCAGCTTCAACAGGTCTCTTTCAGGCTAAATTAAAAGTAGCGTGTGTGAAGTGTAATATATGTTCAGTATATCACATACTCAAATGTAAGCTGAGTCTAGATAGCAAAGCACACGGTTGCCTAACCATCAGTCTGGCTTTGGAGAAGTAATCAGCTATAAGAAAATGATGAGCACCTAATTTTAGATCATTAGAGGTAATTATTATAACTGGGAATGCTTTTTAACCTAAAGGTGAATGAATGGCACCTCTGCAGTATATATGCCCGTGGCTTGAAATACCATATTAAATGAAATATGTAGTAGAAGATAGAAAATGGAAATTCTCTTTTTGTTCATAATTTTTTTTTTTAATTTTATTTTTTGTGGAGGCATTTTGGGACACTTAAGATGGAAATGACATTTAGTACAATGTACTGTTTGTGTTGAGGCTTAGTGTCAGATATATGTTACCTTGCTCCTAAACGAGGCAGTTCTTTGACTGTTTGGATAAGAGCTTGGCTGGGAGGCTCCATGGCCTCTACTAGTCCCCACACCCGGGTTTTGTGAGAGTCTGGGGGAGCACAAAATTTCAGGACCACTAACTTGTTTTACTCTACATGATGCAGTTTAGTTGGGAACGTAATTCATAGATTCTGAATGAAAAAGATACCGGTAATTTTTAAAAGTCAAAAAATGCCAGATAGCCCATTGCCTTCTGTGAAAACACCTGCTTATAAAATGATATTCAGAAGCATACTTAAGAAGTCATGGCAGACAGGTGAAGTTCCCTGTCTGTGAAGACTGAAAAAGGGGAAACATAACCTCCATTTTTTAAAAAGGGGAAAAATAGAAGACACGGGAAACTAGAGTCAGTCTCACCTTGGTGAGACTTGGTGACCTTGGTGGCCGACAGAGTCATGGAGCAGGTCCCCCTGGAAGCTATGCTAAGGTTTACATTAGATATTAGGAGGACATTCTTTCTTGTGAGGATGGTGAGGCACTGGCACTGGTTGCCCGTAGAAGCTGTGGATGCCTCATGCCTGGAAGTGTTCAAGGCCAGGTTGGATGGGTCTTTCAGCAGCCTGGTCTATTGGAAGGTGTCCCTGCCCATGGCAGGTGTTGGAATGAGACATTCTTTCAGGTTCCTTCCAATTCCACCCAGTCCATGATTCTTTCATTTTCTACTGATCAGGCATTTGGTGTCTTATTTCCAGGAGTGGTGTGCTGACAACACACATTGTTCCATCAACCAGAAAGCGAATGGGAGATGTTGTTCTCACTTTTCTGAAAAATAGGACTAAATTTTTCTCCCAACTGAATCACCAAATGTCAAAGGAAGTTTATTTTGTCTGGGAAAAAAAAGGTCAGTAGGTTTTCTGCTGAATTATATAAATGGTTTCACCCACTTACAGAGTCAGTAGTTTGGTGAAGTGACTTTAACTGTCAACTTCTGGTTCCATTTCTGGTTGTAAAATAAGTAAAATCAGCCAAAACCAACCTCTTTTATAATTTCCAGGACAACTGCAAATTTTAGAAAGATTCAGTGCTCAGCTACGTATGCTGTGTGTGCAGTAGCATCTCCTAGGGAAATACCATGGCAAAGTGACTCAAGGTCCAGTCTCCAACAGTTCATTCATATATGTGCCAAACACAGAAATTTCATTTTATCTAGATGTTGTAATCAGCAGTGATCTGTTATTTAAAGACTGAAAATACACAAAGAAGTTTAAGAGAAGGAAATCAATGACATAATCATGTCAGGCATGGGTCCTATTCCCTATATCTTATATCTTAGACTTTCCTAATCTTAGACTTTATCCCTATATCTTAGACTTTAAGAGGGCACTTTTATACTTCAGAAAGACATTATACCCTATCAGTTACAAGTTACTTGTAGCCAAGCTATGAGTGAAAATTATCATTTTTTTATGACCCATCCAATATGCTTTTAGCAAGTCCGCTTTAAAATACAAGTTACAGATGTTCTTCAAGGCTCATCTCAGAAAAAGATTTCTTGCTGCGCTTTTTCAAGAAAACCTGTTATGTCAAAATCATTGCAATTATGTGTATGTGTAAACTTAAGCATACTTACTTTGAAATGCTTAGCTAAACAAGGCATTCGGGACATTTCATTGTTCTTCAGGCCAAAGCACAAATATTTTACAGATGGGGAAACCAAAGTGAAATACTTGCTTGAGGCTAAGGAACCAGTGGCCAGCAGGCTTGGAAGGGACTAAATTCCTTCACTAGCTTCTTGACAGACGGAGCCCAGTCTGAGAGCCATTTACTTATTTACATGTAGGTGTAAGAAATTTCATGATGAGTGTGTTTTATGGTTGTCTTCATGCTCTGTAAATGCTCTGTCTGAAAAACAGGAATTTTTCAAAGAGCAATTAAGCTGTTACATGGCAATCTATTATTATGAAAATAAATAAAAAATCTTGCATACTTTCTTGGTTTTACCTTATTGTGTTGTCATGAACAAGTTTGTAGCTTTAGCAGTATCTTTTCCTTTCCCTAGAAACATTAAAGCTCTCATTTAATTTTAGTGGGATATACAGTTGCTAGTTGGTTTATTGGCGAATTTAAAGGGTATGTTCCTGGAGCATGGAGCATTTTCCTGTTTCCCAGGAAAATTAATTCCCTGATTGCAAATGTCAAGAACAGTTGCTGAACTATTGTTTTATTATTCTGTTTTTAACTTTTGTTTTAATAATATATTAAATATGTAGTCTAAGCTTCTCACACAATAATCTGTCCCTGAAAAAAATCTGAAAATGTTCTTCTGTTTATTGTTGGGTTGTTTTAAAGGCAAATTTATGTCTGTGCTGATGTTTTAATAACAATTGAAGTATGGAAACAATTGTTTCCAGAGAGTGGAGTGAACTTTTGGGGTTTAAGTAATAATGGTGTAAATTAAAGTTATTTAATATATTTGTTTTGCTTTTCCTAAACAAAGTTTTTAAGCAGCAGATTCAAAACAAAGAAATAATGAAACAACAAACAGATGTGGTTTTGCATGACAAGTGGTAGTCTTATGGGACCTTTTTCCAAAGAAAAATGGGGATGCAAACAGTTTGCATGGATTCAAGTTCAAATTAGCTGTGCACTGGCAGAGAGTCATTAGTCCAAACCACTCAGAAGCGGTAATCAAGAGTTGTAAATGCAAATAGTCGAGTGCTGGGAGAATATTCAGGGGAATTACTGACTTCTGGACAGTAGTAGAGATAGGTGGATCCCTTACCTGAGGCAAAATTGCCATTCTTACTCTGGGGCACGTTCCCAATCCTGTTACAATTATAGGCTATTCTGTGTGCCACTGTGCTAGTGTAAGGATGGGCTAGACACGATGGCAAACCAACATCTTTGGACTGCTGGGACTGACCTGAGGTGTCTTTGGGCCCCTGAGTGTTGTTTCTAGGAAGCAAGGACCACCCAGGAGTGCTGCTTGTGCTGCTGAGCATCAGCTTTTTGTGGCTGTAGGCAACGGCACGAGATGGAAAGGTGGGAGAGGCTCAGAACCAGGGAAGCAATCTTGTGTCCAACGCAAACACCAGCACTAATGAAAGCCTCACAGGTATTTCCAGAGGAGAATGTACCCTTTCTATGCATAAACATCAAAGGATTCGTAGGGTTACTGATTAGGAACTGCAGCTTCTTTGAGTTAAAGAAGGCATGGTTAATTAATGATTTTGCGTTCTGATTAGAAAATTAACATTGCTAATGCTGTTATTAGATAACTGAATTTCGATATTATAAAAGCCTTTTGAAATGCAATTTGACAGAGCATATATCAGATTAAATTGGATTGATTATGGGAGTTTTGAAGTTGTTGATTTCTTTGAGAGCTCTGTTAACGAAGCATTATATTGTAACAGAATCCATTAACAGCTCTGTTCTCCTTAGCTAACGGCCTATTACCCTTGGTAGGTGATTAAGTGCAGATGTGAGACACCCTAGCAAGCAGGGTAGGACAAAGTTACTCCACTGTGTCCACTGCAGATCTTCATGTACAGTTCTAATTTTGTAGAGCTTGGGAGGGGGGTCCTGTTCTCACTGTCAGCTTGGGTTGGTAACACCGAGTCCCACAGAGCACCATCATGAAGCAAGACCATGGTTTGGCATTGTCTGTTAGCATCAGAGGACTGGTGTGATAATGCCACATGGCAGGATGGTGCAGTGACAGTGTTCTGTCTGTTCCAGGAACTGGTGAAAAGAATTGACACACGGGGACGTGTGACCCCCCCCAAAATGGCAAATACTACCTGCATATCCTCCCTCCCCAAACCTTTTGTTTTGCACTTTGCATAGGCCAAGGCAATTTCCACAGACATGTTGATGTGCTAGATACCTAAGTGGACAAGAGAGTATTATGGGTTTCCCCCCTCCCAGGTGGGGGTAGGAGTCTTACATCCTAGAACTACTGATTTATTTACTTGATATCTCTGTGTAAAACAGATCTGTCTAAAAAGTGTTCCTGAAGACATGTACTACACAGTTAGGGACATCATTACATTGCTACTGTAGAGTGATTTAGCCAATGGCCTTACTGCTGTTTTTTTCTTTTTGTTTGGATGTTTGGCACATTCTTTTTTTTTTTTTTTTTTTTGGGTGTTTGGCACATTTTTTTTTTTTTTTTTTTTTTTTTCAAGACAAACTGGTTAATAGTTGAACTTAGTGGTCTTAAAGGTCTCCTCCAACATAAAAAATTCTGTGATTTTATGATTCTATGCAGTTTTGCTCAGTTTCTTTCAGGTGAGGTACTTTTCTCCCTAGAGGCCAAAGCAGCTGTATTTTACTCTGGGCTACCATACAAGAAATGAAAAATATGCATTGAATCTTAAAATAAGCCAGCCTCATAACTAATACCAACTAGAGGCTTTGGCTGAATACCAGAAGCTCTTTGCAGTTCTTTTACAAACTTCCCTGCACTGGATCTTGGCCAAAACCTTATCTTGGCCGAACCCTATGTATTGAAAACTTTGAAGAGAAAAAGCCTCTGTGTCTCATCTCTGAATGTTAGTGCTGCATCTTTGCTACTTTCCCATCCATTACT
This sequence comes from Rhadina sibilatrix, assembly GCA_013400275.1. Classification (NCBI taxonomy): domain Eukaryota; kingdom Metazoa; phylum Chordata; class Aves; order Passeriformes; family Phylloscopidae; genus Rhadina; species Rhadina sibilatrix. The sequence continues at coordinate 50,745 of VWYO01000338.1, forward strand.
GTAATGGTCCCATTGAAGGCAATGGGCAATACCACAGTACAACTCAAGAGTATAATCCAAAGTCCTGTGGAGCATAGATACACCAAAAAGTTATTTTTCATCTTCTGAGCTTTTTTATAACAGTGATGATGCAGGAAAAGATATTTTCACAGCTGGCAGCTGAAAACTGGACTTTTTGAGGTCAGGAATATCAGAGCTCAAAAAATAAAATCCATGGTGCTATCTGTTGTTGCCTTTTGCAGTAAAATTGCCTTTAATGTACATGGTGCCAAGTCCACAGTTACATACTGTGGTTATCTGGGAGCCCTGAAAAAGAAGCAGCCTGCAAAGGAAACAACCAATAGGGAAATACATTATATAGCAGTTCTGTTGCCATCCTGGCATGCAATGTCTGCTTTTTTTATGCTTAGGAGATAAAGCAAAACTTTTACTTTATTCTGTGAGGAGACTTTTGAGGGTGGCAGAAAAATTGAGCATGTGAGAAACTATGTACTTTCTGGAAGTTTCTATTAAATTACATGCCCCAAGTATCCCTGCATGATCTTGACTGTAAGAGGCAAAATCTGTACTCAGTAGACATTAATAGGTCCTAGAGCAATAACCCAAGAATACCTAAATGCACCTGTCAAAGACTGATAAGAGCTGAGGTCTGTCAGCTGCATTTCTGTAGTTCCGGAATTGTGTCAGCCCAATTTCCTCTCTGTTTTATTACTTTTCAGTGACAGAAAATTCTTAGGAGTGTCTGATGCCTTGCAACCCCTAAAACATAATTCAAATTATTTGCCACCAGAACTACACTCACAGACGTGGAATACTAAAATTCTGTCTGCATTGCAGGGTGGAAGCAGTAGATAATTTACTTTTTTATTAAAGCCCCAACAAAACAAAAAAAGGCAAGACATGCCACTTGGCCTTTGATGTTAGATTCCTCTTTGTCAGACTGAGGGGTTTTTTTAAACAAAATGGCTTTACACAAAGTTAATTAGATTGAGTTCATTGACATTTATCTGAATTACCATTTGCTGTTAACTCTTTTATCAAATTTTCATTTTCGGTAGTTGGGGTTTTATTTTGAAAAGTATTCTCCACACCCAGAGTTGGAGACTTCTGAAGCAGTCTTGTTATTAAAGTGGTCTCTCTCAATCAAGACAACAAAAGAGTGTAAAAAGCAGATGAAAAGGATTTACTGCCATGAGACAAATAGGAAAGTAAGGAAAGCAATTCCAGGACACTGGAACATGAGAATAGTTGACCTGTGACCTGTTCCATTTCAGGATGTAGAGATTTCTGGAGCCAATATGTTTAGCCATGCCATGGTGACTTATTCAATCAGTTTATCTGTCTTTCAGGAATTTGCCTTAACCCTTTCTGAATTTGTGTATCCTCCTGAAATTCTCAACATCCTGGTGTGGGAAGGGAGCTGGAGACACGTTATATCCATCACCTACAGCCTCTTTTCTGTTTTAAGTTATGAAATGAGAGGGACAGAGTCAAATCTTCAGCTACTGGCAGTTGCTTTTCTGGAGTTCATGTGGAAAGCTGCATCAAGCTTTAATTAAGGCAGACAAAATGTTTTCTCCAAAATATCATTTAGCCAAACATGCTAAATGACTCTTGCTATTGACACATTTCATTAGTCCATTTAGATTTTGTGATTATGTCTGACAGCATGAGTCTCTCTCATCTCCTTGACATTAGATATACTTAGATATACTTAAATACCAATTTCTATGTTTAGTATTTGACATTTTAGTTTTGAAAACTACTTTGAATTCAGTGTAAAACAATGAAATTACAAAATTATTCAAATACAGAAGATTTTTTACTTTCAAATAAGTTTCTGTCTGTTTTAGTGCCAAGAAAAAAATTCCCATCCAGATAAAATGTTGATTTCATTTGCAAAATTTCAAACAAACTGGAAAAAAATAAGTTTTTGGACAGTTTTCCTCCTACATCTTTGGAAAACTCACATTTATTTTAGAAGCCTCAGATGACAATAATTTGTTTTGCAGTACTTACTGGAGTACTCCAGTCTTGCAAATAATAAAAGAGCGTGTATGCCATTGGTACATTGCATGGAGAATCACAGGCAGTAGAACTACAATATTGAGTTGTACTTGGATATTGTAAATAAACAGCTAACTGTCAAAAATTAGACCCTTTATAGAGTTATGAAGTTGCTACAGTACTCCCTGTCCCTTTGAGATTTTTGTGACTGCTTGGTCAATCAAAATCCAAATGGAACAACTAGCTCTTGAGGACACTGGATATGTCAAAGTCCTTTGAAGAGGTGGCATTTGATTAAAAAGATCAAAATGACAGAGTAAAATTGTCTGTATTATCTGTGACTTCTTTTCCTGAAACCACTGCACAAAAATTTTTAAACATAGAAAGTGTTTGAAGACTTAATTTTAAAAATTTTACTTTTATGATAAGTAAGCACAGAACAATTTTAAAGGATATTACAATGCCTGTATGAATGATCAAAAATTGGAAAGGATTTAATAAGTGGGCACAATTTTTTATGTCATGTCTGTGAAGTACAGCGAGCAGGAACAGAGCTGAGATGTAGAAGTCTAATTCTGTAATGTTACAGGTAGCTGTTCTCTACCAGAGTTATTCGAACTCTATGTCCCTTGAGAAAGAGTAGAAATTAATTTGCTTGCTTTACTCTCAACTCTTTACACCACCTAATAGTGATCAAGAAACAATGATTATGACAAATCAGTGTAACTAGATGATTTAGATTTTATTTTCCCTATATTTTTTTGCTCTCTGTATTTTATCACACTGCTTAATTAGTAAGATACCTGTGATAGGTGAGAAAATTGCTTGAATATTGGGGTCCTTTTGTTGTTATTTTGAAGCAGCAGAAAGCAACTAGAATCACCGAAAATGTTCATATTCAGTGCTAAATATTGACCTAATAAACTTTTAACGGGAATTTATTATGTAAGAGCCATTTAAAAAAACTTTTTAATGCCTGCTAAAATATAAGTTGGGGAGAGGACTTCTGTTACTCATGTATTATGAATGGTATCAGAAAATCTAATAGGATATGCATCTTTTTTCTCTTTTTTTTTTTTTTCTCTCTTTTATTTTTTCCTATACAAAATCAGCACATGTCCCTTTGTGGAATTTTAGTTTTCAGCATTACGTGTGGCAATCTGTGATATAAAAGCATTGGGTAACTATTGGAGACTACAAATACAGCACAATAGGCTACACGCATCTTCTCCTCATTTCCACCTAGGATGTTTCATAAGAAGAAGAAGATTTCATTTTTTTTTTTTTTTTCCAATTGGACAGGCTTCTGGTTGTGCAGACAGTGAACGAGACCAATTTAACATCAATATTCTCAGTAAAATTAGACAGACGTATTAGTAATCTTGCTCCAGCCTGTGTGCTGACAAGCAGTGCATGAGTAATGAAGAGGTCTTTCCAATGTGACCCTACTGTGGAGCACTAATGAACAGGGATGTGCATTGTTAGTTGATAGTACGGACCAGAATTAGAACAAAGAAATGCAGTTTAGGGTGCTGCTTACGTATCTAATGTTCTTGCAATTTTAGGGAACACAAAAGAAGAGACCTGGACAAGTGATGTTTTCCTTGTTTTTTAAGGAATTAATGCTTTTTCAAGAAGAATGTAGAAAGCTTCAAGAAATTATTGTTCCTGTCTTTACAGTCAAAAAAGCAGACCATCTGACCTGTAAAAATATTTCCATTTAAATTGCAGTATGGGTGAACAGATAAATGCTTTTAAAATGAACAGTAACGTTCAGTTAAAGGTAGTGAACATTTTACTTGAAAATGGAAATACATTTTTTTAGGTTTTGACATCCACTCTTACCTCAGAACTAATAGACAAATCTTTTTTCTTTTTTTTTTTTTTCTGCCTTTTTCTTTAACATATGCTAACAGACTTTATATTTTGCTTCCTATTTGCTGAATTGGTGATAATGGGCAACTATACCTGTGACAAAATCAATTTTTGTATCCTTTAGACTGCAAATTAACTCTTCACGTATTTTGAAATTGCACTCACTTCCATAGCCAGAGAGAAAGTAAGATATTACAGAATAAAACTTCATCTCAGAAATGCTGCAATCCATAGGTGCTCATTCAAGTGAGGATAGTCTTGGGGAGTTGTCAGAGGTCCAAGGATTCAAGTCATGATAGCATACTGCTCCAGTTTGGCATTATTGAAATCCACAACACAATCATGCACTGAACAAAGGCAGATACTCGCCACCCAACACAAACACGATCTTTTGGTGCAGTACTGTGGCTGTTGAGATGATTTTTCTGCTCCTTCAGATTTGCTGCTGTGTGTACAGGAGTAGTAGAAAGGAGATGTGTGATGATTTTCTGGTTGGAAGCAGAATGTGGAAGGAAGATAGCAACTTGTGCCGAGTTCAGTCCAGGAGTCTTTGGTCCTTGGAGCAAAGATACTCAGAGACCCCTCCAAAGACATTAAAAGAGATTGCAAAGTATTTCATAAGCCATGCTACTGTGGAAAAAAGTTTCTCTCAACTTCTAAATTACAAATAGATGAGAATCATAGTATAAAGGATGTTTTTCATTGTTATTGAATAATACATGGTTAGAATAAGGAACACCTAGTTATTATCAGAGCATGAAACCCTCAATCCGTTTCAGCTGACCAGCTAATTTGAGGAAGCATCTGGTCTGTGGTCTGCATCTCCCCCAGATGACTGAGGAAGTCAAGCAAAAGTGCTTGGAAGCCAAGCAGTCTTCCAAGTCCAGTACAGTGCAAAGTGATTTGTTTTGTTGGAAATGGTAAAGGCTGCTTGGTCTACCAGACCACCTTGGAAGTGTTCATGTTCAGGTTACACACCTGTATGAGGAAGCTCAAGGCATGCTTTTAATTGGAAGCAAAGAAGAAATTATTCTAATCTTTGTGTTAAAAATAGTCTTTCAAAATGTTTTGGCTTTATTAAAACTAAAAGTTAGTCCCTAATCTGTATTCTGAATCCCGTAAAGTTGTGGGAATAGTGAAGGAAGGTAAGCAATTCTTTTTTGTAATTCAGAGTTCTGTTCATTTTGCTTAGATTGGTTTCAGTGAGAATTTGCTTGATCATTTGTATGTACAGTAGGTGAAAAAGCAGCTAGCCCAGCCAAACTGGGTAACATTTTTTACCAGTTTGGCAGTGGATCTTCCAGATAAGGTCCCTCTCCATGTATTGGAGATCAGCTGAATTATTGTCCTTCGTGGTGCACCTTTGGTTGCAAAAGTAATGTCATTTCAGTAATTCTGTGTACTAAAGGATTTTACAAAGTGAGTATATAAATTTTAGAGCAGGGAAATGCAAGATACTTAATTCTGTTTCTATTTTTTGTTAGGTTTTATATATTTTAGAACATTGTGTTTTGTTTCTGTTTACCTGTTTTACCTATTTATTTTACCTGTTTTCCTCTAGAAAAAAAATCCTTATAAATTACAGCAACGTGCATATATATATGTATATATTTACATGTATGTAATGTATACATGTAAAGAGGTAGGCATGCATGTGTGTATGTTAGACTTACCCTAAGCCTAGTTGTTGGTTCTGATGCAAGTTTGACTCCTCTAGTGAAGTAACTTCTAAATACCTTGGGAAAAAAGATCTTAAGGTTAATAAAGGCTATGTGAAAGTTGTGCTCCTTTTGTTTCTGCTTGCAAAGATTAACATGTTTCTAGGAGTGTTTACAACAACCAAAGTAGCCAGGCATGAGATTTCTGCATCTTTAAACCATTTGCTGGCTGCCATGTCGGTTCTCTAGGACTGGGATGGAGTGCTGTGGGACTGTAGGTCCAGTTGTGGGCATTGGAGAAAATAATCCACAATTTGAACCCATCTGCAAAGATAGAACAGAAGGAAGAACAAAGTAGCCCCGTTTCTCTCAGTGGTTTCTCCCCTTCAGATGCACAGCCTTACCCCACATGAAGTTATTTTCCTTTCCAGAGGCATGAATGGAGATTAAAGCATTTTATCCCCAAACTCCCCATCTTGTAGAGAGGTCAGGACAAGGAAGCCTATGGGAAGCAAAAGCCCTTGCCTAAAATTAAGATAGCTACAAAGAGTAGTGGAAATTTTCCTCTCTGGAAAATTGGCTTTTGACAAAGTATAACCTTAAGGCTTTCCCAATGGGAAACTTGGCATACCTGTTACTGTGACCCTGCTCTACTAACCACTTGCACCTGCAGCTGCTCAGCGAGTTGGCAGTCCTGCTGTTTTTATAAGAGATATTAGTGAGCACAGAACAGTTCAGGGTCATGAAATGTTTGTAAACATTACGTTTTCACAGTAGAAAAATAATGCAAATATATTTTGCTTTCTAAACAATTCCTTGTGTTCTAGTGTGACAGGCAATTTGTATATTTTTTTGTTGTGGGACTGTAATATGTGATATAACTTTATAAATATTTTGACAATAATCTGAACAAGAGATCTCTTTAATTAGTAAGCATTGCTTTAAAAGAACAACTGAAATATTAAATGAAACTGTAGTGTCTTCTATTTTCATTTTACTGACTGATAAACAGAGACATGTCTTTTAAACTGTTAAGGAAACTTTCCTGTCTGACAACTCAGGGAGCTCTCTGGCAGTCTCACCCCCAACATTCAAGACTTCTCACTGCTGGGGCTGAACCCCCTTTGCATCAAGGCTCACACAGTCAGACAAGTTTCCCTTACCTGCCTGACCCCAGGTTTCCATAGCAGTGTCAGAGACATTTGGATCCTTAGAACAATTTAATGATGGTGCAAAACACAAAACCAGCTCAGGCTGGGTGCCTCCAAGGAGGGACCCTGAACAACCAAATCCCTGAGTTTTTACACTCTTGCAGTCTAAGCTGCCATAGTCTGGGGTTCTCCTGCTGAGTCCTTGGCTCCTGCAGTGTCTCTGAGTGTCTGCTCCCCTGGCTGCCCCAAAGGTCTGTGCTGTGCAAAGGGGCAGCACCACTTCATGGCCTTTGGCCTGGGGCTCCCATCATTTCCTGACACCCAGAGCCCAACCTGCTGCTCACCCTGCAGCAGCACATGGAGGTGTCTGCACTAAATGAATTCATCAACTGGACCACTGAAGTTTGGCTTTGCTGACTGTTCACAAGTTCCAGAGTGCTCTACTATCCCACATGCTGAGTTTCATGGAGTTTACCATTATGCATCATGAATTTTGTAGAATGGGAATTATAAAGCTTTACCTGATGTTTTGTTAGAGTCGCAGTGGTTGTACACTGAGGATTTGTCATGCCTGACAAATCAAATAATAGATTCTCATGTACTGGACGAGTGCCCATCAGTACACTCCAAATTAAGCCATGAGGGGCATACTTAATCATATTGATTAGACAAGGAGAATTAGAGATGTAGCAGAAGAATTTCAAATTGAGTAAAACTCAGAGGAAAAAAACGAACCCAAGAAGGGCAGGGCTGAACTGAAAATTTCATACCTGGTATGGTAGGGCATGATAGCTGTGCCAAGCTATCATGCCCTGCTTGCAAAAGAGGCAGGGAGGGGAAGGAGAAACAGTGGAGCCATGTGTCTGCCTTTGTCCCTGCCAGCACAGCCCAGCTTCATGGCAGTGAAGCTTGTGGATGCAGTGACTGTGGCTGCTGTGGCTCCTGTCAGTGTGCTAGAGTCAGTGCTAAGCACAGCTGGAAATTAAGAGAATTACCCTGTAACTCATGGGGGGCCTTTCTGGAAGGTGGTTGTCATAGGCTATTAAAGATTGCATCTCTTTGTGCTCTATTGACTAAAAATTATAATTTAAACCTTTAAAATATGCATCACAGTGTCTGTATCCTATAACATTAACCAGCTTGTACTGTTCCAGGTTGACTGACAAGATAATATATATTTAAATAAAAAGTGACAGTGGGGCTCCACCAGATTTCCCTGGGATTCAAGAGGCAATTAAACATTACTCAGTCTTCTTTGTACCACAAATTAATGAAGAGATGGAACAATCAGAGGGGAAGCTTACAGCCAGAAAATACCATTTACGTAAAGGGATCATTAATAGGAAGTCAATATTTACTGCACTGCAAATACAGTCTTTCCTTTTGTAAAAAAATTAACCACAGGCCCATGGTGCATGTCTTTTCTCTATAAAGATGACTAGCATAGCTGCAAACAGCTATCAAGTAAATATACTGCCAAATGCTATTACCACTTGTTCTTGCCATAGAAATAACAAAAGCTTAGATACAGTTCTTAAATGAGGGCAGTATAAGTAGCTCCGGGCAGTAATTCAGAATGTCCAGTTGTGTCACTTTTACAAGAGGACTGTGACTAACAATAGCTCTCTAGTGCCAGGAATAGTGAGACCAGCTTGAGATGGGATGCTGGATGTGGAAATTCAGGTTATGGGTTATCTACATGCTGCTAACTCAGGCTCAGGCCTTGTGGACTTTTTGAAAGGAATCTGTTACTTCAAGATGTTAGGTTAGATTTGCAATACGAGGAAAAAACACAGCAGTGTTAACCATCAGAGCTGACAGTAAGTGTGGTGTTGCCACTGAATAACAGCAGGAATTCACTGCTGAAGAGAAGTCATACCTCAAAATTAAAATTGATTAGGGACTTAAAAAGCATAAAATCAGCTAGAGTGGATAAATAATAGCTTAACTGAGAGTATTAAAAAAACCCAAACCAAACCAAAAAAACCCCCAACAAATTGCTAGTTTCTATCAATGTACTGAAACAGGGACAAAATCTCACTAACATGAACCGTAACAACATTTATTCAGTTTCAGGGTAGAACTGCTTGACAGCATGTTTTCTCCTCAGGTGCTTTTCCAGGTACATTATTTTCTACAATAGACTTTGAAAAAATGCCTTTTTTTTTTTTTTCCAAAGGGTTTCTGTAGATTGTGTAAAAAATGAGCAAAATTAAAATCTTCAAATAAAATTGATAATTTTTTACATTGGATTGAGAAATGTTTATGCTTTTATTTTTCATCCTTTGGAGACAAGTTATTGAAATTTTTACTTTAGCCTGTTTTGTAATACTACTTCAGAGGCAGAAGGGAAATGAAATTATCGTTTCTCCACTGAACAAAGCAAAACTTTCTTCCAAATTTTTTTGCAAAAATACCTGCCATTTCTAAACATACTTCATGGTGTATGTTTCTTAGTAGTGAGAGGCACATTAAGATATCACAGCTACATTCTTTAACTGACAGCTTTCTGAGTATCAGGAAGAATATGTTCTTATGCCAAAGAAAGGCAATTGTATTTGCAATTAAAAAAAAAAAAAAAAAGCATTATCAGAGAAAATGCATTTGAGTTGTGGAAAACCAAGTTACTATTAAATTTACCTTGCCTTTTGAAATTTCTATTATGTAGGAATATAGAAATATTCTCTCTAAAAAGATAATCTTAAATACCTGGGCATGCTATTCAACTATATGCTTTGGCTTTTCAGTGTCTTTTGTGCTCTTCTGTACTTTGAATCAATGTGATGTATTATTTAGTGTTAGGAAATCACCACTATTTAGTTGCAGAAGCTCTCTTTATAATATTAAAAATGGAATATTATCTCCTCGGAAGAATTTATTATAAAAGTTAGACTAGGCTGTAGTTTTGGCAGAAGGATACAGAACAGATAACCTTTGTGTCCAGTATTGATTTGATTAATCTAATTAAAAGCCACATGAAATGGCCTCTGATGAAATGCTGCTAAGCAAGGACTCAGTATTTCAGCTTTCCATTTCTTTGTCAGCAGTGGCTCACTTAGCAGTTAGGCACATTATGAAATCTTTTTAATACCTGAGGTGCTCCTGGGTTTCCTCGTAGGAACCACTTATAACATGTTTGCAGGCACCAGCCCCAAGCCTTGCCAGGGTGGGCTGTCTGGCTGCAGTGCGAGCCAGAAATGTACTTTCCCAGCTGAAGACCTAAAATATCCTGATGTGCCGTCTTGGCTTGTCACCTCAGATCCTCATCAGGCTGTACTGCTTTTCATTGCTGAGCAGAGACATGAAGGACGAGCTTCTGCCCTACTTTGTACAAGGTGGCTGTAAAGCACGCTCAGCCACATCTGTGGTTGGTACACAACTCTTTCTAGTATCATTCTGGGGAGGTTTTCTGCCAAATGTGACTGCCTGTAGGAAGTGCAGTGCAAGTGCATAGTCAGGGACTATGATGGGAGCAGGGTTCTTTCTGTTTTGACAGAGCAAATATGAGCTGGCTCTGGTAGCGTGAGTTCATGTGGTTCAAATTCTTAGATAATAATTTTTAGGATGATTATTTATCTTTATTGCAATAGTAGCTGCATGCTATCAACACTTCCTTTTGTATGCAGCAGGAAAGACTGTGTTGTGAACGCTTGATTGGCATGGTGGGAACTGATGCTTTGTTGTTGTTGTTGTGGGGTTTTTTTGTGTTTAATTTGTTTTGTTTTGTTTTGAGTGGGGTTTTTTTTGTGGTTTTTTTTTTNTTTAGTTTTTGTTTTGTTTTGTTTTGTTTTTGTTTTGTTTTGTTTTGTTTTTTTTTCCTAGATCCAAATAGATTCTTGGGAGCTAAAGGATTAATCCAAACTGGGACTATACTTTTTATACTGAAATTTCAGGTTTGTTCCTACCATGTTTATGAGCATGGCTGAGGCAATAGCTGGTAGTCCTTGGCTTGTAGGTGCTTTGGAGTTTGGGTAGCACGGGTACACTGTGTAAATTTTCCTAAAAATAAAAGTAACGTATGTAAAGAGACTTTGCTTCTCCATAATCGGGCTGCCTTGTGTGTTTTTCTCTTTGGACGCTAAGGTACTGAAACCATCACACAGATTTATGACTTTCTTGGAGAAGTTACAGCAACTCAGCAAGTTCTTTATGTTTTGTGCCCATTGTTGTCTATTTTAAGCGGACTTAGTGGATACTTTTTATACCTGAGTCAGTGTATGAGTCCCTGGATATTATTCATGCACAAATTTTCTTTTGAAAGCATAACGTTTTTGATGCGTTTAACTTTGCAGTCAAAAAGAAGTGTAATGGTAAGTGTTGATTTCGTATAAAAATATTGAATGTCGAGTCGAAATACTGAAATTTAGGATGTGAAGTATACAGAAAAGCAGATGGCTGAGAGCTGCCTATGTGAGTGTTCAATGAAGGTTTAGACTGCAAGGTGTCGTGTTAGTAATGGCTCGCACTCTGATTGCCTAATTCAATTGTTCACTACCAAACATTTAACTTCAAGAAGTCACAGATTGTGATCACCATGTGTACTGTATATTAGTATTGTCTGTGGTTATAATTTGAAGGTAGTAACATCTAGAATAATGCTGTGCTAGGCTCTACAGCAGCATAAGGAATCATTCCCTACCAACGGGGCAGGAGATGATCAGTGCAGAGAGCAGGACTTCCCTCCCTCCCAAAAAGAATCAGCGGTGCTCCTATGGGCAGGTGTTGGTAAGGTAGTAGTGGTACCAAACTCTAAAATATTTATGAATGAATGGTGTTAATATGAGAAAGGCAGAAAACAGATATTTTAGCCTAAATTTTCTACTACAGGTGTCTAATACCAAGTACTTAAGTGCTTGAGAGGTGTGAGGATGTCTTCCCTCTGAAACTAACTGACAGAGAGGCCTGAGGGCAGCTCTTTCAATCAGTACTGAATCTATGAATTTCGAGGTGTTGGCCTTTATATTCCCCTCGTGAGTAAGTGTGTTCCTTCACAGTTTGCATCCACAAATTTCTTGTAAAGGTTGTTTATTTAGTACATAATTAGAATGCTAGCAATTTCTCTAGAAATTGCCCGTCTTTCTCTAGAAAGACAGGCAGAACCAGAGTAATAAAATCACACAGGAGAGGCCTGTCTGTATCCACAAACAAAAGCTGAACAGTGCAATTTTGTCAGGATCATGTAAACCCTACACAAAGGCTATGTAAACCCTACACAAAGATCTGCAACATATTCTGTTATTCTCTTCCTATTAAAGGGCTTCTAGGAAGTGGACTTGAGGGTTTTCTGGTGTTGTAGTCTTCAGGACTCGATGCTCACAAGAATGAAATCTTGGAGGCTGTCCATTTTCCTGAAGGATGCACTGGGAATTGCCCTTTAGCACCTATGAAGAAAAAAAGGCATGAAAGACATAAGTATTCTTCAACATAAATTGTTTTCAGTACTGTTGGAAAAGCTGCACTGTTCTCATTTTCTGTGTGTCCCTTTCTGCCAAAGCTTTATTTCCTGCATTTATTAAATATTAATTATATGGTAATACACTCTGTTAAATTACAGGAAACATTCATGTGATTTTATGCTTTGAGTTTTGCAAACTCAGTAAGGAAATACATGAAAACACCAGTAGAGATGTAGTGCAGTTACATTCACTTCTGCCATGTAAGTCTGTACAGAATTTGTTTCGTTGGCATTAAACCTCTAGAAAATAGACATTTTTACACAAATGCAGACTTGTAACAAAATGAAAGCACTTGTTCTTTCTGCCTTCTTACTTAAGTCACCTGTGGATAGTGTCTCAATAATTGAAAGAAAAATGTAAAGAATAATATTAATGTGCAATGTTTCATGGTCAAGGATATGTTTGCAGGTCTAATTTAGCCACCTTACACCCCTCATGAGTGCCTGCAGGGTCTGAGAAGGGTGCTGCATGCCCATGCTGAATTAGGGAAAGGCAGAAAGTGACAGAGAGCTTCAATTTACAGTAGTAGTTCTACCTTAGGTTTTGTTATCAGCCTCCTGAAAATAAGATTTTGGTAAGTTGTTTTCATTGGAACTTGCTGAAAAACAGCCGAAGAAGCTTTATGGCTTACGTGTGCTGTTGCTGAGTGGGTGCTAGCATTGCTCCAGAATCCCCTCAGGAGGCTTCTTGTGCTGTGGCTGCAATGTGTGCCACCTGCAGTGGCTGTGCCGGGGTGGTTGTACCTGGAGCTGTTTCCTGGTTCTAAGGTCTGTCTGTATGTGCCTCAGTATCATCTGTGCCTCAAATCCATGCTCCAACACAGACTTGTTTGTGAAGCTGTATGTTTATTGTTGTTGAAGTCATTACATTTCTAACCCTAATTGCAGATAATATACAAGGCAGCTAAAACTCACTCTGAATAAATAATGAGATACTGAATGGTGTAAACATGTATGTTGGGACTTTTGAATGTTCCTTAGAAAGTTTTTGCTAACAACAGCATGTTACCAGGTACATCAGCTGGTGGGACTGGGATTCAGTAGAGGATTCTTCCGGACTGTTATCTGTGCACCATATCTTTTTCCATTCCAGTGTCCTGAGATCATGTCAGCTTCCTGCCTTGTTTGTATGTGCTTCCTTGGGTCGTTCTCCACCCAGGAAAGTCCTTGCCTCGCAGTTTGAAAATTTTCAGTTTGTAAAGGTCCTTCATTTCTTATAGCTATTTTGTCTTCATGTCTTCCTCCGATTTCTCCTATCCTCTTCACCTGCATCACTAGACCTTCACCATCACAAGCAGCATTATACAGCACTTGTGGCACAAAGAGATTCTAGCAGATCTGGCCAGCCTTGCAGGGTTGGCATCCTGTCACTTGTATGTCAGAAGAAGATATTCCTATGAAGACAGCTGCAACAATTTTCCTCGTATTCAGATGGTCCACAACATATTTAGGGAAGAGCCCTTACAGATTAAAGCACCTTCTATTTTCATTTGTTGTGGAACCGTTTCCTGTTTTATTCATTGTTAATTTAGACAATGCTTGCCATAAAACCTATGCTTGTTTGAACCATATGTGCCTGTAACTTGTTTGCACTGTTACAATATCCCTTCCCATCATATATACAAGTTACTAAAAATGTTAGTTCAGTTTTAAATTACTTATTCTTTGTGCAACTGCTGAAGAAAAAGCTTTGTCATAACCCTTTCTACACAAGTATCTGGCATGCAAGAGGACTAGTAACAGGTATCATTAGGATGAAGAACAAAAATAAAGTATCCATTTTGAATTGCATTAATTATAAATTCTAAAGCCTGAGTATGGACCCCACTTCCTGAGCTCAGTTACATAGCCTTACGTAAACATACTGTCTTATACAGCTTTTTTTTCTTTCTTATTTTTAGGGTGTGCAATCTAAAAAAAAAAAAAAAAATGAAATCCTGCACTTATAGGCTGAACCTGCTACATAATCAGGGAGCAATAGTTCTGCAGGAGAGAGAAGTACTATTTGAGTGGCATTGTATCCTATGTGGAATTAGTGAGCATGTGAATTGTTCTGGTGTTTTCTCTCAGTTGTCACCAGATGGGTCACCAAATTTATATAGTACCAGTCACTGTCTTACCTCTATTTTGCATTATCCATTATGAAGTAAAAAGCTCTAGGTAAACAGCAGAACAGTTAAATACCCTGGGCTGATTTATGAACACACGCAATACAGGTATGAAATCAGAAGCAGTTGCAGTGTAGAAGAAACAAATGTAATTTTTGGGCACACCAGGAAAGCTGAAATTGTATTACCAGTTTGTAGTAAATGTGCAGTGAAGCCCTTTCCTAGGAGAGGATTTTAGTGTCTAATTAATGGCGCTGTGTCTTGCTTGGATTTGAACTCCTAACATGAACCATATCATGTGCTGCAGACTTGCTTGAGGGAGCAGAGGGTGGTCTAGTCAGCAGTTCACCTGCATGACCTTTACATGTCTCTGAAGGATTGTGCAGGGTCTGTTTCCTCTCTTGCCTTCTGTAGGGGGGAGGTGTAGAGTGTCCCCTGCTTATCATGCACGCACTTAACTCCTGCTAATCCTTTTGGGAGTGACGCTGTGGTATCAAAGCAGGTATATACTTTTAATCACTAAAGCAGCCCTCCAAGAGGTAACTGGAATTTATAGGTCTTATCAATTTGCAGCAGTGCAGGTGAATAAAGAGAGTCTTTGAAATAAAGAATGGCTGACTCAGCTTACATAAAGGTTTGGGAGTAAAACTGAAAATTCAGCAGTGCTAGTCCTTCCTCAGCTATCGGCTGAGTATTACCCTTTTTATGTTAATCCTCTGAGACTGGTGTAATGTAAAGTACTGGAGATATGGGTGTCTAAATAACAGTAGATCACTAGTGTTTGGAGACCCTTTAAAGGGTAGCTCCTCAGGGTATCCTTCCACAGCAGGCAAGGAGAAACTCAAAATATTAAGGTCTGCTTTATGTCTGAAAGCTGACAAAACTGTTTAAGTAAATTCAGGAAATTCACTAACGTGGAGACAGTTCAGATAGATTTCCTTTGCTATGAAAACATGGTAGGAGCATCTGCTTCTGATCACTTTATATTTTGATTACCTGAGACAAGTAAGATTCGATAGTCATCCTAACTTGAATAACAGCTACCTAAATAGCTCACTGCCAATACATGTTGAATAACAGCATCATTGTGTAATGTCAGATTTATGTAATACACTATTTGTCAGATCTCAGATAATAGAAATGCAGGTTTGTTGTATGGTGCTGGGATGAGTGCATTTGGGATTCACATTTGTGAGCCAGCCTCACTTCAACCTGTAATTAACTGTTACCCTTCCAATCCAGTCCTAATGGCTCAAATGTCTGTTTAATGTCTGCAGATATGTTGAAAAATGGAGCTGAACAAATAGTTTATGAATAAAGAGCAGTCAGAGTTGCTGTTCCTGGTGCTAATTTTCAATCAACATTCTTTCAGACAGTTATGTTTATACTGGTCATATGATGAGTAATAGGAAAAAAGTACAGTGGAATAAGAAGTCTAGTACATAGATATTAAATATTATTTCATGCAGTTAATAAAAATGAGCAGTGGTGCCTTACAAAGCTTAAAAATTTCAGTGGGGGCTCTGATATTCCCATATTAGTTCATTTCTAATTAATCTGTTGTTTGACGAATAATTTCTATAAAATAATGGCCTTATATTTGTGTCACTTTTATTTTCTCTCTGAGTGTATAAAACCATTGTGCATGGTAGTCATTGCCCAGGGTGTTTTGAGAGGCAGAACCTTGTTCTTAATTGTCAGAAAAGGGCTTTTTCAGGTACTATTTACAGGTGCTACTTCGTGAAAGAAACTGTATTCAATTTCATATGACCATATTTCAGCCAACTTCTGAGTTTTAGAATGATAAATAACATTGCATTATATCTTTTCAGGATGCAGAAATTTCAGGTTTTCTGAGTCATATTCTCATTACCCATTACACATTGATTTTGAATAAAATGTTCACCTACCTACTAAATGCCTCCTTCACAATGCACAATATAAGAAACAAGTACTGTGGACAGAATTCCATAAAGTAAATATTGCTTATACTTGTAGAAATGGAGGCATTTTGAAATTTCAAATGCAATGAAGAAAAATGCAAATAAAAAAACCCACTGTGCTTGCAGATACTTATGGAGAAATTTCCTGGATCATTAAATGCCTCTTTTCATTCATAATATGGAAGTGTAGCAAGATGCATCTGGTATTTCTGCTGAAAGAAATCACATTCAATTTTTTCAACTTCCTGAAGCTCAAGACAGTCGTGATCTGAATAACAGATTTTACAAGAAAAGGTTTTATGGGATTTCTGATAATGAGACAAAATATTAGAACACTAAATTATATGCATAAATCCAGATAACTAGGTTGTGGGGCAAGTCTGCAAAAAACTTTTGAGCCTGGGATACGTTTTCATTACTGTTCTATATAGAGAAAATAGTTTTCTGAGAACTCATGGTATCTGCAGTTAAATTACAAAGAAGATAACATTATCCAAAATGAAGAAACATAAATTTGGAGTTTATGTTCATGACTTCAAAGTCAAGGGATCCTCATATAATCTCACAAATTAAACAAAAGCTGAACCATAAATCAGATGGTGTTCATTATAATTAACATACATGTATATAATTAGAAGTGAATGTAACAGTAGAAAAATACCATCATTTACTATCAAAGATGAGAAACTACAAAGTGGGTCCCGTCATGGATACGGAGACTCCATTAGAACATTGCTCATTGGGCTATTTCGGCCTGAGGTTGCTGTTAAGTGAATTCCTTGGAAATGGCAGCTGCTCTTTGCTGGAGCTAGCTGCTGGTGCTTTTAATGCTGGTAACCCAACTCCTGTAAATCCATGTAACTGCTGTTGTACAACTTGGTGCGTGTGTGACTGCTGCCTTCCCTACTCCCTTGACCTTTTCCTTGTTTGAGTGTGGAGTCAAGCATGTTAGATTGAAATGCCTTCACTGTTGATTTAAGATTAAAAAATAAAAAAAGACTTTTCATTGGGGCATTGAGTCTAGGAAGCACTCGTGGGCTCCATTTAGTTTGCTTTGCTGTTGTCATGGTGAACTCCAACACAGAAGTGGAAAAAAAGATGGCCTGAGGTACTAACATTTGCAGCTCTTCCAGCTGCCTGCAAAGTAAATGTGTGTCTGTGATCTTAAATTCTAGGGTGTAGTTTTATAGTACGTAATGAATTTCTATCCCTAAAATAAATGTAAATTTTAAAAATCAACCCTTTGAAAAACATATTTATTTGAGTCTATAAGATCACATTTCAGTAGTTAATAGTATGGATTGTAACTGCGTGTTGTTGCTTTGAGGATGTATATCTTGGTGCTTGGCTTTCCTGAGGCAGACTCGATGACCCTGTAATCCTCCCTGGTCCAATGGTAGGGACAGTCTTGTAAACATGAGAGTTTTCTCCATAAAGCTGTCCTTGCAAAATATATCTGTGCAATTAGCCCTTTGTCACTCTGTTCGGCACTTGCTCCCGCAAATACAATGCTTCACCATTCAACGGGTCTAATTTAGATTGAGTCTTCAGATCAGGGTGGTAATTTCTCTGTCTGTTTACATCTGTGGTGCTATTTAAAGACGTCATATTGTTGACTAAAATCATAACTTACCAGACATATTTTTATCCAGTAATGTCTGGTGATGCTATCTGGTTACAAGGTGAATGGGGAGAAAAAAGTGCATTACTGGAGGGGCTGGAGAGCTTTTTTCAGTCTTTGCATTTTCTGAGGTGCTATGTCACGGAGCTGTAAATGATAAAGAAATTGTGCAGTGTGTCCAAGTCCTCCAGTTTCTTTTGCAATGACTCAAAGGAGTAGGAAGAAAATGGAACTTTTCCTAAGGTTTCTTCTGTTTGAAAGCCAAGCTCAAAGGCTCTGTGGAAGAATGTTCTATTGCTACCCAGGTACCAAGACAAGAGGAGACTCTTCCAGCAGGCCCAGATTTCCTTTGGGCCCACTTATGTTGCTACTTTGGGCACGTGAAATGACCTGAGAATAGGCATAGCTAACAAAATGACTTGTGGCAATGTCCATTGGGATCTGGGATCACATCTGTCACTGCACATTGCACTGCCTTATCTCTCTGCAGCTCAGAAAACTCTCCTCTTGCAGCTCAGAATAATCCTTCCTTTAGGTGATGTTTCTGTCTTTTTCTAGCTCTTCTTACATGACTTCACTTTTCTTAAACCATGAAATATATTCCTTCAGCACTGGAAGAAGACCTGCAAATTTATCTGCCATTGGCCTCAATTCAGGCTGTGGGAATGCGGCAGAACTACTGTCCCAGTAGTTAAATCTGTATCTGTCAAAGCTGATGTTTCATTTCTCTATACATCTCTCTACTCCTATCCCCAAAGTTAGAAGCTGGTGAATTTTTTGAGTCTGTGTACACAATTTTGTACTTGGACCTGAAAGCTTAGGACAATTCTGGACAATTCAGGGCTTTTCACCTTGGCCAAGCTGTATCCCGTCTCAGCCTGTGTGGCTGGGTGTGTGTCCTGTCTGTAGCACCTGCACGCTGAAACAGGTTCTAGCCAGTGATCACTGACTGAGGAGAGCATTTGTGTACACAACCTAGTGTGCAGTTAAGATCTGGTAGGTTTTAGCTGTATTCATGCAGTACGTGAGTGATCTGATCTTTTATCACTTGACGTATGAACAGAGCCAACTTCAATCACTGAGAGAGGAGTGATACCACAGGGGAGGATGCAACCAAGCATCTGGATTTGAATCCAAGCATTGCATTTGAATCTCTGGATTTGAACATAAGATGGAGGTGCTCTGTATGCACGGTGTTTGCATGGGAAAGGTGGAGGTTCCACGAGGGCAGTGTGGAAGACTCTTGCTGGGAGATGTTCCTGAGATTCTCCTGAAAGGTTTCCCATAGGGCATGTGAGTGTGGAACTGGCCAAATATTCTGTGCATCTTTACACATAGCTCAAAGAAGTAAAAAAAGTTAATGGAAGGGCTTTAGGATAATGCAAAAGGAAACAGATTTAATTAAGGCATATAGCTCTGGGTGCCTAACAAGCATGTAAATTTGTTCCTGAAAACTGCACTGAGTAGTTTTGGAATTTCTGTCATTTGATTGAGAAAACCATGAAGTGTCTGTGGACTTCTATGACTTGAACTCACGCAGAAAGACTAGAGGGTAGAGTCAGACAGATGCTTGGTGTACATTTACAAACTCAGTTTCAGTCTGATCTTAAAATAAAGTTGCAGCTAGGTGCACTTAATCATACCTCAGTGCCTCTATGGGTAATAAGTGGGATGGCAGAGGTTTGTTATTTAACTTTTTTTTTCTTCAAACCCTTCTTGGACAAAGCATTGTATTTGAATTGCCTGCTGACATTTTATTACTGCTATGAAAATTGTGAAAGGGGAGGAGAGAAAGGCTTTATTTTCACATGTTCTGAATAAAACTGAATCATTAACCAATTGAAGTGTTTATTTTATTATTATAATTGATGCAGATATCTAAGAAGGGAGGGGTGTGTTCTACTGTTTTTTATTACTGCCTTGCTTTTCACTGTTTTTTATTACTTGGTAGTTATGAAACAAGTATTATTAATGATGGCTTTAAAGCTGGAATGTACAGTAGTTATTTAGCATCCTTGCTTTTTTTTTAAGATGCCTTAAGCTACTGGAAAAATCATTTACTCTGTCACAAAATTTCCTGCCTTATTAGTTAAAAGAAAATATTTCCCTAAAGATATTTTCACATGTAATGCTATTTCCCATATTTCACAAGCTGTTTGCAGTTTAAACCTAATCATATTTGCCTCTCTGTCACTGAGGCTCTTTAGAATTACCTTAGAGATCTAGATATTATTTGGATATTTATAGCATAATTAGATTTGACATATCATACTTCGTTTATCTCAGTTAATGCCTAAAGGCTTGATTCTGATCTGAGATCTGCAGAGGCATAGCACCAAATTTGGAATAAACTCTGTATTGGAAATGCTAATAGCAGTCTCTGTCCAAAATAGTTACCCTGCTCTCCCCCTGTCTCCTAAAATGTGTTAGATTGGAAGGATGCATTTGTATTTTTTTTTAAGAATGAGGTAATGGCAGGAAGTGGAGCCAGTCTGCAGTATTTTAGTCTTATCTAGTGGTACTCTCTGTAGATGTTACTGTGTAGCTAACATAAGAATACATTTTGTTTTCTCAAATCAATATGTCTTTGCTCCTTCAAATACACTCTCCAACAAAGAGACACGATCACCTGTACTTTTGATTTGTATTTTTTTCTCTCCATTTTTAGTAAAACAGAGATCCAGACATAAAATTCAGCATTCCTGAAAAGCCAGTCTGGACTGATGATGCTCCCCAGAGATCTTCATTCTCATGAATCAATGAATTAATCATCCCCCAGAATTTGCAGTTTACCCTCAGTAAATGAAAAATATTTTTGGTTGTCTTTCTTCATATGCATTTGCCAAGGATAGCTGTAGGCTTCTGACTGCTATGAATTCACATCTTTCCTTGCTTTAAAAAAGTTCAATATGGTCCTACTACACTGGAGATACTCCCCATAGCACTACAGCTAATTCTGCACTGCTAGAAACAGTTGCCATGTGTGTTGGCTGGTAATGCCACAATTCTTAGCGCTGAGAACTTGTAATTTTAGGGCCCTGAATTGCAACACAGAAATTTATATACTTCCTTGTCTTGCATGCACTGGCACAATGCTGTCAGCATCCCTCCCCCAGACATATATTTTCATCGTATATCTGATATCATAATCTTTAACAAAGCTGGTTTATCATGTCAATCTTGAAGGCTGATGATACTTGAAAGCAGGAACACTTCTCAGGCCTACAGTGGTTTGCCCACATAGAAAGTCTGGGGAACCCTCCTGTGTTGAGCCCTGAGAACAGACCATAGGACAGGAAAACCCTGGTGTAAACTACTTCACGTCTACACTGCTTTTGGTTGAATCCCTCAAATGTATGTGCCAAAAAACCAGAGCTAGCACTTCTCAGCTTATCCCTGATTTAGGTGTTGGGTAGTGCAGCCCATGGACTCCGATTGTTAGGAGATCTTTCAGTTTCATGACTGTCTCTTTTTGTCCTTTGAACTCTGGCCTGGGGTCAATTAAATTCAATGGCTGTAGTCATGCTTTGTGGCTGCTATCCCTCTTGTGAAAAGAACCCTTTTAACAGCAGTTGAGACTCCCAAAATGTTTATGTATAGGCAGTCTCTTTCAAGAGATGGAATGCATTTGTGGATTTCTTGAATGAGATAAAGGGAGAGGTATTTTTGAATTACCTATTTTAACAGACTGAGAATATGCAATTGTTTCTTGAAGGGTTTTATAGTGTGATGTTTTTATGGAAAAAAACAATATGCTAAATTACGGTTTGCTGACATGCAGTACAGGTTTAGCTACACTTAAAAAGAACAATACACATAAAATACTCTGCAGTTCCCATAAAAATACAGGCAGAGAGACTGATTTTTTTCTGGTTTAACCTTTAGATGAAGAATGCTATTTAGTATTCATAAGGCAGAGGGTAAAGTCTTCCTTTTTGAATTCTGGTGCACTGTTGAAAAATGGCTGGTGCTGAAAATCACTATTTCTATAGAATTTAATTTCTTGGTGGACTGTTTGTGTCATTTCAGAGAAATATAGCTTTATTAAAGAAAAGACAAATTAATATCCTTTACTCATTAGTAAGAGGTTCTGCATACACTAATTAGCACTATGTTATTTTTCAGATATTCAAATTATAGTGTAAAATGAATTTTAATTGCTAATGATTTGTATAGAAGTTATCAATTTCATTATTACAGAATGTTGGTGCTGTGGAAAATTATTAATGCATTAGGTATTTTAGACAAGAGCAGGGCCATAATTATTGCTACTATTAGTACTAGTGTTTTCCAGAATTTACCGAGTGCTTTAGAAATGCAGAAGACAACATCTGAAAAAACAGCATAAAACAGCGAGAACAGAGGTAATATGCAGAGAGTCAGATTGATGGTAGGCAAATGTCTCATTATTTACAGGTTTTCTCCTGTCTGAGTCTAAATTTAACACATTTGTGGTATTTAAGCCATTGCTGTCTACACCGATCCATCTAATTCAGGAGTGACCAGCCTGTGGCTCTCGAGTAGGCGACGCGCAGCCCCAGCCCTGGCTGTGTGCAGAACCACCATGAGGCTGTTCATCATGGGCATCACTGGAGAAATAAACCCCGCAGCCACGGGAGCTGGAGGATGCTGCCGAGGCCAGGGAGGCTGGGCTGGGCTGCAAAAGGCTCCCATGTCGTCCTGTGTGTATGAAATGCTTGAGAGCTTTGGATTTGCTTCCCTGCTCCCCTGCCTCCTAGCCCCATTCAGGGACGAGCTGTCTCTTGCTTTCATTCCCATGAAGTGTGATGACCCAGCATGTAGTAGCAGCTGGAATTTGGGCAGCTTCTAGCCTTTTTCCTGCAACAGTTCTGGCTAGGTGAAGGAAGGCTTTGTACCTATGGGCCCTACAATGCATATCTGAGAGCTGCCATAGGGAAAAAGAAAGACTCAAGGAGACACCTGGCATGGAGTGGGAAGCTTTTCCCAACACTTCAGAGCAGGTGTTCCCATTGGAGTTGAACCATGGAGGGGAGTGAGGGCATAACTGTGAGAAATGTAACAAATGAGGTGTGAATAATGCCTTCATGACTATTTGCTTTCAATTTGCTGCAGCTGGAGATCTCAGAAGTAAGGCTGGTGAGAGTTCAGGGGTGATGCTGTGATGAGAAGCAGCAAGGGAGACCCTGTCAGAGATGACTCTTGCACGGACCAGAAAGTAACGAGTGTGATTTCTGGCAGGCCAGTGTGCAGGCATCGCTGTGAGTTGAGCTGGTGAAGGTGTAATAGGAGAATAAAGCAAAGAAGATGTCTTACATGCAGTGTGATAAAAAAAGTATTAGGCATGACTTGTGGGAGGGAGGAAGATGAGGAAAAAGGAGTCAATATTGTGTTTGGCTATATCAGAACTACATGGTGAAGCAATTCCTGGAGGAAACAGAAGAGCTCTGTTTTGCCATGGTGAGTTGGGCAGATACTGTGAAATCATGAGTTAGGTTGAATTATAGAACTGAATGAGACAGGCCATCACTGAAGAAGCAGCTTGCTGTGAGTCACCCATACAAGACTATTACCTAACAGTGTGTGAACATGCAAAATTGAGGAAAAAAAAAAAGAGAGAAAAAAGGCAGCTTCAAGAGAAACCAGTGAATACAGGTAGACAACTGCATTTGACTGAGCCAAAAAAATATAATGACTATTCTCACTTTTTTCCAGTTTCTCAGCTCATGGTAAATTAACATGTCAATCGGTTTGAATTTACTACATCTGAAAATCAGACCTTCAATATTGAAACAAAGTAGCATACATAAAACAGGCAGAAAGACCCAATAAATAACTTATTTGACCTTTATATATTATTTATAAAGGGCTATGCATGCAAAACACTAAGCATCTTCCATTTTCAATAACCAGCCTGCAGCAGATCCTGTAAAAGCATTGCTTCAGTCTCACATGGAAGGAAGCCAGGTTTTTCAGGGGGTTTTCCTCAGGCAGTGGGAGATGATGACTTCTACTGCCTTATTGACGTGAACCAGCTGTGTAATGATATGCAAAAGAAGATTTTAAATAAATAGATGCAAAAAATAAATGTGCCTGCATGGCAGTGGTGGCAAAACAATGACAAAAAAACCCCAAAAGATTGAAGTCCTCTTACACAAATTAGTTTAAATATGGTTTATGTTTAAGACTTTCTAAGATTAATGAAAAGTAAAAACCCATAACCTTAAGGCAGATGAACCTGAAATTATGGTTTATGCAGGGTGCTAGCAGAGAATGGTCCATCTAGGAAAATTATTGTAGGTCAGACAATTATTTATGTAATGTACCATATTTATGCCAATGAGCAAGAGCAAGTGGAAGCTGTTGCAGTTGTGAAGTTCCTCACATTAAAAGGGTTTACAGTCACAGTCAGGATTTGCAGGATTCTGGACTGAGTTATTTAGGTACAGATTCCCCAGTGCTTAGATGGGCTGGGATCTACAGACTCTGCTTTGGATCAATCAAAATTCTGGTACCAGAAGCTATGACTCTAGCATGTGTAATTTTAAATGCAAGTTTGGAAACAAGAAAGAGCATCATAGTTTTGTAGCCCATTCCTTCTCTTAATTTACAAGTATATCTGCTTGCCTTTCTCAGATCTGATCAGGCTTCTTGTTACAATTAAAAACAAACAAGCACAAAACTTTCAGAAATCTGTAAAAGAGTCATCAGATTTTTAATTAATCAATTTAAGTAGGGCAAATAACCTACTTAGTTTATATCATGAGGATGCCTAGACAAGATTTTAGTATGGCATCTTCTGAACTAAAAATCTGTGTATCCAGGGTGTTATGGTAGATTGGTTGATAGCAATGGCTCTTACGTGCAAATATTGGCTGGGTTAATATTGGAGTCCAGGGCACGTGGAAAATCCCCCATGCTGCCCTGGGGGGTCCGAGACCCCGGCTGGGACCCGAGGAAGGCACTGTCTTTGACTTTAGTCCACGGGAAAAGCTTCCAACACTTAGAGATTAATTAAAAGCAACAAAGATTTGAAATAAAGAGTAGTTTAGTTTGTCACAGGGTGAAAATTTGTAGGTTTTTTTTTAGTATGGAGATAGATGAGAGCAAGATGGAGAATTTTGGACAGTGTCTCATCTTCTTCTGCTTCTTCTTCTGCTCCATTTTCTGCTGTGACGGTGGCACGGAGACGTTGGTAGAATGGGTTTGATACAGAAATTGTGTGTTTAGAATAGGTAGTGATTACTGGCACAAAACTGTAACCATAGAACATTTTAAGAGTTAATTGGACTAGAAAACTTTAAAAAACCTTGGAATCTTCTGTTGGGGACCTTGTTAAGCTGTGTTTCTTTGCACGTTAAGCCAGGTTTTGGTGGCACGCAGAACTTGAGATAAGAAATAGAATAAACAGCTCTGAAGACCGAAGTCTTGTTCATCTTCTTAACCCTGGTACAAGAATTTTAGAGGGAAAAAAAACACCTCTAATAAGGGGCTCCTGAAAGGGAACTCCAACAGGTTAACAGTACAGGTTAACTCATCTCTTAGATGGGATGATAGAAATTTCTACTGGTGGAAGAAGGCAGTATTCAGCTGTAGGCTGTATTTGCCCTTCTTGAGAGTGGCAGAGCATTAATTGCTCATACTTTAAGCTTTACTACTGCAGAAAATTGTGTACATTGGGGATTAGCTGGTTTTACTACAGAATTGTTTTTATTGTACAACTTACTTAAATATGTGCCTTTTTTCTTTCAAATCTTGAAGAGTTTTTTGTCTTCATGAACTCTACATCTGCTGCAGTAGCTCATTTTAGCCCCTCTGAGAAATCAGGTTTTTTTACAGTGCATAGATTGGGTCTTCCAGTGATTCTATGATGTCCTGTTGGTGTTGGTTTTCCCCCACTTCAATGAAATTTACTGAGTGTTCAGTTTGCAGTTCAGTGTGACTGAGACAGCAGAGCTTCTGCCTCTGCTTAGGAGGCAGTTCATCTACTCATTGGATGGAATGGCTGGATGGATTCTTCATATTTGTCCTGTCCTGCTTGAGTGTGCAATTTGTGCTAGTCAAAGTATCCTTTCTATCTTTCTTTTAATTTAAGTGTTTGCAGACTATTCCTTTTGGATCCTTTAGAAATGTTTCTTGTTATCTCTTTGAGGAAGCGAACAAAGTTATTTTTTGTTTGGAATCTTCCTTCTTCCCTTTGCTTCTCACTTTTGTATGTTTGTATTGCTTGGAGGGGTTTTTTTTAAAGAATAAAAAGAATCTCATAAAGCGTGTCATTGGCTGACCTTGGCTAAGGGTCACCTTACTAATTACTGCCATGGACAACACAGACATGATTTGGGGAAAATTAATTAAGCAGCTTTTCCCAGGGTCAATTGTAGTCTTTCTTTCCTGAGTCCTTTGCCTTGGCTGCAGGGCTCAGCCATGCCCTGTGGTGGGGCTCTCTGAGGAAGCCCTGGCCTCACTCACTGTGGTCCCTGCAGCTCTCCTGGCCACTGCCTGGATGCTGACACTCATACAGAGACACAATTCAGTGAAAACATCCAAAGAAAACTTCTTCCCAATCCCACATACATTTTCTCCATTCTGTTTTCCAGTACTTTTGGGCTAAGGCTTTTTTTCCAGTGTGAGTATGTGTATGGAAGCTTAATGTCTTGTTTTATATATATAAATTTCATATTTTTCAATTGATATTAATTCCTAAGATACTGCTGCTTCTTGCATAAGTTAATCTCCCCTGCTTGCTGGTTGTTACCTCAATTTTTCCCCTTCTCCAGTCAACTGTTAATTAGGGTTTACTGCTCTGTATTTATCAGAATTACTCTGCCTTTTGGTGGCCCAATAGAGCTTCCCCATGGTTGCTGTTTAGTATCAGAGGGATAGTCCAAGGCACTGGGCCAAATCACTTCTTCCTCTTCCAGTGTGCTTTGGGCATGAACCTGGTGATCCTTGACAACCCGAATCCTTGACAAACCTTGCCTCTTTTACCCTTTTGGACAGCATTAAAAATTCCAGCTTGCTTCTTACTCTGCTTGTCCACTGCTTTCAGGAGTAAATGTGCTTTTCCTCTTGGACTTCTTTTATTGGGCAAAATTGTTTCCATAAGCCTCAGATATTTGATTGTACACAGCCATACTTCAAATTACCTTAGCCTGTTTTACATTTTACACTTCTATTAGGTGTGTATTGATATCTCAGAGTTTTTTCCATACATATATGTGTAACATTTATTTTGTACATTACTATATATTAATATTTCCTCTCCTTAAACTTAAGCCACCATTATAAATGGTTTAATATCTTTCCAAGACTCTCACTGTACTCTTGCTTGAAAATTGTTTTTCTTACTATGTTAGCTATCCTATATCATGATGGTTTCAAACTTCTCCTCTTTCACAGCTACAGATGACTTAATTGCTGGAGTCTGCTGTTGATAGGATAACTGAGATTGAACATGGGAATATTTAGACTCTGAGGCTGAGTTATTTGAGGGAGCTAGTTAAACATTCCTGATTTGAGAAAAGCTTAACAATATAAAAGATGCTACAATATCTTTGTCAAATCCATCTCTGGACAGCTTGTAAGCTGAACACTGTTCTGTGTACACGTGGTTTTAGCTTAGTGAAATGTTATCTTCTGAAGTATAAAAATATAATCACTGCAGGGCTCTCTTTAACAAGTTCAAAATCTGAGTCACCGAAGCTTAATTACAGAACAACTGGTATTTTGTGAAATCCAAGTCAGCTATTTTTGTCTTACAAAATTATGACTTCCTGTCCTTTTAAAAGCTACTATCTATTTTGATGTGCTTGTTTCAACTCCTGGCAGTGATGAAGGTGTATGTATTATTCATGATCCTTGAATGTCAGGTGTATTTCCAGTTGCACAGCTCTCAAAGTTAGACTACTCATTTCATGACAGGTTTTTTGAGTAGCACTAGTGTCAGGTATGACCAAGCCACGTGTTAAAAAATCCTCTTTCTGCTTTGCTCTTAGACATTTATAGAAATAATGGAGTTCAAATAGTTGTATTATATGGCATATACTTACCTATCTTTTGAATAAATTAAGATGGAAAATCAAAAACACTGTTCCTCCACTTCTTCTTCTCCTCCTTTTTCCCTCTACCCTCGCAGCATCATCCTTGTGATCATCCTGTTCAGGAGGCCAGGGGAAATGTTTTGTTCCGTCATGGGAATTGTGGTCTGACCAGAGAGCTCTGTTTGAAGTGAGAATGAAAATTTGTCTGAAAAAGGGAATGAATAAGGAGGGACAGTTCTGAAACAAAATTTTCTGAGTCAATTTAAAAAAATGAAATATTTTAATCTCATTTGAAATATAATTATTTGTTTAGATTTTACTGCTGAAAGATGGGAGTCTTCAGGTAGTTGTGAGTAGATATCAGAGACCTCTGCATTTATAGAAATTTTATTTTCTTAATAATATTCCTATTTGGATGTCAGAAAAATGGAGTTTTTTTGATCACACTCTACCCTTGTGGCTCTTTTACTGAAATTAGAACCATTAGTTCTCATTAGATATTTTTATTGTTTTGAAATTATTTGGTAGTCCTTGGTTTTTGATGTGTGGGATCTCAAGAGATGAACAGATAAAAATTAGAGAAAGGTCAGTAAGTAATCAACTATGCAATTAAAAATACTTCATGTTGTTTATGAAATCCAATCCAATCCAGACAAATGCCACAATTTCTAATAACTTTCCTCTTGTGTTAAATACAAAACCCAAAAGTAATTATGGCAAAAAATACTTCGACTGCGTGCATATACACATGTAGCTACCTTTTTACTTCATTGTATACTGTACCATTCTCTGTTTTGTCTCTATTAGAAATCTAAAAAATGTGCATCATGTAATAGATGTAATTTAAAGACAGTAGCCTTGCAAAAAGAAGATACTTTGTCATTTCCTAGGTGATGCAGCACAGCAAGGAGAAAAATTGGCAGCATTTTGGATAAGAGAGAACCCTCTATCAGAGACCGCTTAAGGCATATCTCACTAGCTGCTTGGTTTCCTGATTGCTCAGCATTTCGCAGAAGATTGGAGTTACACTAAAAGCAAAGTTATGTGGTTTTGACAAATTATTCACTATTTCTTTGCTGCAAGGCTAGTGCAGAAAACAACTTGCACTTTGCTAGTTAGGCGCAGAGGAGCTTTTAGGTGAAGCAAGGCGATAACCTCGCTTCACCCGGCCAGACGAGTGTAAACCAAAACACTTGCTCAGTGCTGAAATGTCACAGCACTCAGTGTCAGACAAAATGTAAGCATCAGGAGGAGGCTGAAGTGCTGGTGTTTCCCTCAGTAACCATCAGCTCGTTGCTTTATCTCTAAGGAGAAGCATCCCTGTCCACCACACGCCCTGTGCTCAGTGCTGTGACTGCCTCCCCTTCCCAGGTGCCCTGTGGAGCGAAGCTGTGCAAGTGGGATGGAGCAGCAGTGAGGATGATGCTTCATCTAGCTTGGAGGTGTCACCAGGGAGGTGTCATCATCCTACACCCTGCATCAAAACCACTTCCATAAAGAAAAAAAAAGGATGTATCATTGCCATGGGAGGCGGCCTCCCGAAGGGAACACAAGGCCTATATGTAGACGGGGCCTGCTCCTTAGGGAAGCCTGCTGCCTCCCTGGGGATCGAGTTAAAGATATGAGGAGAAAGCCTCTTACCCTGGATGTGGCCCTCAGATCTCATATCATTACTGATTTATCAGGTAGGCAGTGTTGCAGTTGCACCAAGAAGTCCAAGGGCAATCAAGAGACTTTATGGCCTTGGGATGACCAGTCAAGGGATGAGTAGCATGAGTCATATTCTCTATCTATCCAGCTGCAGGGAATGATGAAGGGAAAAATGGGAAGAGCCAACAGATTCTCTTAAATGTATGAGTGATAAACGTGTGTGATACTCCTTAAATGCTAAATTGAAATATTTTTCAAAGACCTCTATCTATTTTGTTCACAGTCTTTCCACTAACTTCAGGGTATAGATCACTTACAACGTGTGTCGTCTGTCTACAGAGTCTCCTACTTTTCTTAATAAATCTAATCTGCTATGCCTGTGTAGGAACTGATTTCCACAGGTATTCTGTGACTGCTCTGTTCTGCCATTTACTTCCTTGAGGTAAGGCAAAAAGATACGACAGTAGAGAATAGGACAGGATGAAATATAACCTCTAAAGAGCAAGGCCTTTGCACTATTCTGACATGTCTAGACCTGTGCCTTAGGCTGTGTACAGTGTCAAATAATCAAATTGTGTTGTTTAAAATACTCATTGATATATGTTGTTTTATTTTCTGATGCTGTGGGATGACTTCAGGCTAGATTTTGCCCTTCTGTGTGCAGAAGCAGTTTTTACTGACTTTGAGGCAAGGTGACTCCACACAGAAGTGGGATATTGTCTCTCAGCCTTTATGGCAATGCAATTATCTAATCAATTGGAGCTGTGTTTTTGCAACACCTCATAGTGCACCAAATCCATAATAAATGATCAGTCTGGATTTCTGGAGTTAGTAAGTGATTTGGAATAAAACATGTTCCTCAGTGTGTTAATAACATTTTGTCATGGGCTTGTCCGTGCAAAACATAAACTTTCGTTATGTTTCTACAGTTGCCTTACTTGTGATCCAAATTTGTTTTGGGATAGAACAAAATGATTATCAAGTGCAAATATGATTATGTTTTAACTTCATATTTTCAGGCACATGTGTACCTTTGTGTTCATTGACATTACCATCGATAAGCCTTGGTTGTTAACGTTTTGGGGTGTTTTTTTTTCCTAGTAGCTATGCTGACTTTGATCACAGTCGTTACTTACTGCTTGCAATGCGCAATGAAAATTATGACATTTTCAGGTAAAAATTATAAGAGGACCTGTTAACCAATATCCTGAGCTGTATGAAAAGGGGCAGAGACAGTAGATCAGAGTATTACTCACCTTGAGCACCAGCCATGTGAGGAGAGGCTGGGGGCTCTGGTCTTGTTCAGTCTGGAGCAGAGATGGCTTTGGGAAGGACCTGAGAGCAGCTCCCAGTGCCTCTGGCAGATCACCTAGGAGATGGAACTGGGCTCAGTGAAGCGAGGCCGGGTGAGAAGATGAAATTGTGAAAGTAAAGTGAATCAAGAGAGGTTCAGACTGAGGTTTTTTTTTTTTTTTTTTTTTTTT
>VWYO01000342.1:0-11228 GCA_013400275.1 Rhadina sibilatrix
CCTTGTCTCACACTGACCAGGAATAAGTGTGCAGCTAGGATTTTAAGTTTCAGGAAGGCATACATCCGTATTTCCTTTCTTTTTTTTTTCCCAGAGGACACAGCATTTTATGCATGGAAGAATGTTATGAGACTAATGAAAATACAAAGAGTGTTTAGCCTAACGAAATGGCTCATGATACCCCAGCAACTGCCTATCTCTATTTTTTATTGCAGAGCAATGGACCCCAGGGCCAGAAACATTAGCCAAGGTAAGTGCCCATGGAGCAAAGCAGAGAGCTGGTAGGGAAACCACAGAGACTCTCGGCACTGCAAAACATGTATCTTGGGTTATAGAATCATCTGTTTCATCTGTTAAAAGAAGTTGGCGAGATGTTTTTCTTTATCTCTTGTAACTCTGGGGGGAGGCGGGGGGATGCCTTCTGATAATGGGCCAGCTGTTAAAACCAGGTGGGGCAGTGTTTCTTATCTCTTTCACCACCTCTCCTCCCTCCAGGGGGATATTTTCTGCTGATGGGCCATGAAGGCTCACCAAGGACAGGACACATTCCATCATCCCATTGTGAGATGCTCCACCCAGTGGGAGGAGCCAGCCATTCCTACCTGGATAAAAACTGATATGCAAGAGCACAAGATATCTGGTTCGACCAGATTCCTGGAGGAAGACTGGACCCTTCTCTATCAGGATCATCTCTACTCCAGCGGAACCACATCTGCCACTCCAGGAGGACTTCTGGACTGCTTCAAACACCCTAACCAACAGGGTGTTAGGTTGTATTATTTCATTTATTTTACCTTTTTTTCTCTCTTCTTCTATTAAATTGTATCTCTGACTGGGAGTCTCACTGGTTTTGCTTTCAAACCAGCACAACATGTTGCTGCATCTCATGGGTACCCTTTACTGTGCATCTGATGATGTACACCACAGCAGACCATGAGGTGCTGGCTGTCACCAGCCATGGACACAGAAACTGGAGCCACAGAGGGCAGTACTGGCAGCCACTACACATCAAAGTCCAGCAACTTTTCTGCCTTTAAAACAAGGAAGTTGCAGCAATGAGGCCTGCAGCCATGAGATACGCTGTTATATATGTGGTAAAGGCATTTCCATGAGATGTGTGGTTAAGGGATTACTTTGGGCATGATGGTGTGGTGAAGTGTGATATGTTATCAGGCGGAAACAGCTGACCCTTTTACCCTCAGCCAGCCAGGTAGAAGAGGAAGTGATACTAAAATGTCAAAATTCTGTACTTTCCTTTTGCAAAGCCCAAAGTCTTTGTAATCCCTTTGTTACTCATGATATCCCTCATTTACATAAAAGTGGCTGCTCTCTGTCTCCCATTAATGATGGCAGTAACAGCATATTTGACCACAGTCTCACTTCCACTTATCCCATAAGTATAAATTGGCATTTGAAGTCTTAATCGGCAGAGAATGAGAATATACTCATTTTATGGACAAGTCAATGGAGTTCTTTCTCTCTCTTCACAAAACTAGAGATACTTCTTTGGTAAGATCTGCACTGGGAGCACTTACATAGCACTGTACATTTGTATGTTGCAAGTCTAGTGTATTTATCAATTATCCAATAAATTGCACTACTGGTGAATCTGTGGTCATGGAAGTTCTTATTGAACTAAACCAGACTTACAGTGATGAATCAGTAATACTCATAACTGGTGAATATTTTCACAAATTAGATGAGGCTTGTAGTGCAAATCAGACTGTTGCATCTGGGAACCTGACCAGACTTAATATTACTAAATTGGTTCAAATCAGAAATGAAGTCCAGACACACTCAGCCCCTCTGATTTCTGAGGACCAGTTGGAAACCAAGGGAGGTTATTTTGTGCCAAACTGCTACACACTTAATGCAACAGGAGGAAAAGCTAATTAGATCTAACCTTTGAAGATGTGATAAACCAAAATAAATATTGTCCAAGCACTGGAGCATGACATGGGCAAGGTATGACTGAAGACACAAACTGTTTACAGTGAACTTATATGCAGCCATTGCACTCAGACCCTTAATTTTAGGAGCTTTATTGTCATTAACCTAGGCTGCACTGAAATCCAAGAGAGGAAGAGGAGAAGGAAGAGAGAGAGAGACTGAGAGATCCCTCTCCAGCTGCTGCTTGGCTCTAAAAATGGAAAGAGCTCTGCCTTATTACACACCAAAGAGAGAGTAACACTGTACATTTAGTTGCCTGGAATTAGGTGCAAAGAGTTTGGATTTTGAAAGTTTGATGTTTGTAAGTTTCTTACGTATTTCAGGTTTTTTTTAGGGACTTAAGTGTTGCTGCAGAGACAGCCTAGCTTTATGCTTCATTTCTTTGTATATTCTTCCCTTTCCTGATTATCTTTTTAATGCATTAGCTATTTGAACTGTAAGGAGTTACATTCTGGTGCTGTATCTGGCTATGTGCATGTGTAAAACCTTGTGTCCATTATAGTACCAGAACAAACAAAAAGGCTTCTAAATAAGAGCAAAAAGTAATGCTGTCTTGTGCAATGTCTTTGCAATGAGAGGCTTGCTTAATAGTACAGCTGGAGTATGTGAGCTGTTCTCTTCTCTGTGATCTATTCTTGGCTTTATAAGAACTTTGAAAAGAACTAATCTACTGATCTTAACTGACGTGCACAAACCTGTAATGATTTAAGATGTTCTCCAAATATTCAGCAAGAGTACAGCTGCATGTCTCTGAAGGAAGGTTTTTTGCTGGGTTTCCATATATTTGTTAATGGGGGAAAGGCTAAGGAAACACCTCAGAAGTTA
Source organism: Rhadina sibilatrix (assembly GCA_013400275.1). Taxonomy (NCBI): domain Eukaryota; kingdom Metazoa; phylum Chordata; class Aves; order Passeriformes; family Phylloscopidae; genus Rhadina; species Rhadina sibilatrix. The sequence goes on from VWYO01000342.1 coordinate 2,776, forward strand.
CAGCAAGTAGAAAATACATTATGCTCATTCTGAAGTATAGGAATTAGGAATACAGATAAATTCTTTCCTTTCATAATGCTCTGCAGCTTCTAACCATAACAGTAAACTGGACCATTTAGAAAACAGAAAAGCAGAATATGTTCTTGAAAATCTTCCACAACAGTTCCAGTCAAAAATGTCTAAGAGAAAATTTAAAATGAAAGTTTAACATACCATGTTCTTTGTGCTTCCCGGTCTGACAGACTGGATTCTGGAAAAGACCATAAACTGGAGCAGAAGAGAACAGCGTCAAAGTGGTTTCCAGTGGTTCAGCCAAGGTGCAGAGGAGAATGTAACATGACATAACCCACTCAAGACAACAGAAATCTACACCGTATCTTATTTCTCTTCATCTGAACATCAAAGGAAGGCAACTTCAAAATCCTTAATGAGAGAGTATGAGATTAATCAGCTAGGCGACAAAGGCACTATGAAAGGGTAATATTCATGTGATCAACAAAGATTGCAGAAGCTCAAGTTCCTTTTTTTTTTCTTTTTTACTGTAAACTGCATGAAGGGAGACAAAAATTGCTAAATGACATGGAAGTTTAGTAATTTTATAATTATTATTTGAGATTTATTTCTGCAGCTAATAGCTTCAAGGATTCAGATTTTTTAAGAATCAGTTGTGTGCTAATATGAGCAGACAATTCTCTTAATTCTATACTTTATATAGAAGTATGGAAGAAATGTCTGTTAAGTGAAAGGAACTTGGGGAGGGGAACCAAAACCCAGAAAAAAAGGATAATGGTAAGGTCATAGGAAACCGAACACAAAGAAGTGAAAACTATGTGGAAGAGTGTGCACAAGTTGGATTGTGAATGATTTCCTCTAGCAACCAGCCACGTCCCTGGTACACCACTGGAATATGAGATGCTTAGCGTCCACTTTGTGTGCATGAAGGTTTTCTAAAACACAGTATCTTGTCACCCAACCCTGTAATTTTTGTCAGGTGCCCCCTCACAGTCTATGACTACAAACTGTGGAAATTTTAATAGCTGTACCCACACATAGCAGTTTCTTTTGCTCTCAGGTTGATCTTGTTTTGTTTTAATATTAGGAACTTGTTGTCAACCAGCTAAGAGCTCAAGGAGTTTCTGTATATGAAACTGCAGCTTTAGCTGAGTGCTAGTAAAAAGCAAAGCCTTTCTTACCTTTATTATTTTTTTTTTTACACCTATGAAATGTGAGAAGCAAAATACAGCAATAATTCCCTTTAGAAATGGGGGCAGGGTAAATGGAGGGGAGTTTTCAGAAGTCCAGGACTTCTGGACTATAACTTGATTTTTAGAGGCACAAGGAGTCACTGGTTTACTGATTTTAGAAGTTTTTTCCCTCAGAAATTGCACAAAATCTCTTTTGCCTCCTCTGAAACACAAAGTAACTGAAAGCAGAAAAGTACTTCTTACTGCATCATGTGTTAGGGGAGCAACTACTGGTAAGACCAAGTGTATATTACAACTGCTGTGAGTGAGGAAAATAATTTAAAATAAAGCAGGAGTTGTCTTCATCCTTCATCTATAAGTTTGGTTGACAGTTGGCTTGTAATTAGATTAGTGAACTCATATTTCCTTTTTTTTTTTTCCTTTTTCTACAAAAAAATCACATTTGTCAAAATCAAGATTCATCCTCCCCAACACCACCATGTGTTTAGCACCAGGTTTGATAGTTTACTTACAGTCCTAAAGTGTTGCAGCAATTTCTTTTCTCTAATGTGCTGACCCTCATTTCAAGAATAAGGGTACAACTCCACCTATTCATGATTAATACAGCATTCAGTGCAACATGGCATAATTTACCCACAAAATTATTCAAGAAAGCCAGTTAGCTTGCTCAGTTTTTAAAATCCGTAATTTTTTGAATTTTCAAACTGATGTTGCCTATAGTCACTACAGAAATGTATTTGCAGGCACTAAAAACAACCAAAACAATAAACAGAAGACAGCACTGGAGGAGATTTGCCTGCAACAAGGGCAGAGGATGCCCTCAGGGTCTGGTGATGGAGGACGCACTGACAGATCTGTGTCAAGAACTTACCCAAACTGCCCAGGGTACTGAGATATGGCCAAGGGAGACACTAATGCCACAGAAACAGACACTGCCTTTTCTAAAAGTTCAGCTGCCCCAGACTAGCTCAGTACCAGGACAGATTGGTTTACAACAGGTTAAAATTGTTTGCTCAAAGCAAATGTGCTCAGCATTCTTGTTTTTGAAAGTGAGTTACCTTCAAGGATGCCAGAAGGCATCCAGAAACAGCTGAAATAAGATGGAGCTATTTTCCAAGTTCTCCAGGATCAGCACTGCAACTATGCCCCTTCTGCTTACCTCTTCCTCAGGGACAGACAAGATAGAGTAGCCATGGACATCATTCCTTCTTTTCTCTGAGGGATGATGAGGAGAAGTGCCAAGGCAGTAATGCTGGAAGTGATGGTGCAAGGCAATGGAGACACTGGTGGCAAACCATAAAACTGGCAGGTTCAGAGGAAGTTTGGCACTTTTAAGTGGGATATCCTCAAATCCTGCTTCTCAGTGATGATATTGGTAGCCTTTTTTCATGTTTCATGTAGGTAATCCTGCCATGTTTTATGAAGTCATCTTCAGGCAAGAGCACTGAGGAAGCACTGGAACAGCTCCTGCCGGACAACAAGGAACTCAGACACTGCTGGATCCAAACAAATCACATAGTAGGAAAGCAGCTCCATATAAAATAAAGGCCTAAGATTATGACAGGCAAGCTACTGTAACACAGCTCACATTAAACATGCACACACATCAATTTATGGAGTTCTAAAGACCATGAGCCATAATTTTCTCATTTAATTTAGACCTCGATACTGCCTTTTTGATAACTATGCATGACATTCCTATCTGTGAGGGCTACTATTCAATAGAGATTATTTTGATTCTAATGTCATGAGCTGCACTTGAAATGGATTGATTTCTTGTCTCCCTCTCTACATATGTATATTTACACATGCAAAACACCTATATGCAATGGGAATGTATTTTGTATAGTGTATACATTGCATAGATCTAGATATAGCTGCAGATACATCACAGCAAAATGTTCTAAGTGTTTTTACTTGTTTAACCAAGTCTAAAGCCCTGCCATTTACAGTGGTGCAAGCTTCCACCCCCAGCCCTGTGACATTCCTCCCTGGATGCCCTGAAGCCTGTGCTAGAGCCAGATTTACTCTTTGCTTTCACATCACTGCTCTCTGAACCCTATCCCTGCAAGCCTTGGTGGGACTGGGGGTCTCTTCAGAGCCGAGAGACGACAGTGGCAAATGCCTCGTTCTTGCCTTCCCTAAAAAGTCACTTTAGAAGTGAAGTGTTGATGTGTGCCACTGACACTAGTACACCCCACTTCAACCCCTGCTCATGGAGTTAATTAATGCCAATTCATGAGGCAAGCAGCCATCACCTGTCACTGAATGGATCACATCCTCATGACCCTTCACCTCATTCTCAGGCCCTGAAGGTTCTGTGAATGCAGAAGAAAACCCAGACAAACAATTTTTTCTCCTCCCTCCCATCCTCAAGGTTCCTGAGCACCAGGTGACTGCTCCCCTCCTTACTGTCCTGGAGGGTCCCAGGCCCCTGGCCCACCAGGACCGCACAGAGGAGGGAGGTGAACCGCAGCAGCCCACGGTCTAGAGAGCCAACCGGTTATGAGGCATAAGGGGGGGGACTTGAACCAGAGCTGTTGCTGGACAGTGGAACCCACCAAACCTCCAGTAGCAGGCATGCCTCCACCATTGTCTGCGTCCTTTGAAGATGGAGTGACTCATTCTTTTATATTTTTTGAGAGTCTAATTATAATTGTTATATTGCTGGAGCAAACCATGGACTAAGATTTGACTTGATCTGAATAGGGTTCAAGTCACTAGGCATCAGAAGTTAAGTTGGGATTTAGTGATTGGAAATTATAAGTTACATTTTATTATAAATGCTGTATTACACTACTTACAGCTTGTACTATGTTAATTTGTTTTGTAGAAATCCTGTGGCATTTTAATACTAATCATTTATGCAATAGACTAATCATAATATCCTATCAAAAATGCTTTTATTGTAACTACAACATAGCACCATCATCATTCTGCCAAAGACGAGCTCTTCCCTCAGTGTCAGATGAAAGCCATGCACTATGAATCCTGCTGTAGAGGCCTGTGGGCCTGCTAGAGGACTTCCTGGGGCCATGCCTCGGAAGAATGTCCTGTAGACTTTAATCTCTCCTGTGGATCCCCTGTTGTAACTGTCATGCTGTCAGTCAACCCCAGCGCCACACCTGCCGTGGGCCCATTGGCCTTTACAACCTTGGCTGATCATATATGGTCAGGTTTCTAGAAGTTCCTTTGTTCTTTGTAACCCCATTGGTTTGTACCCCTGTCTATTTACCTTGTGTTTCCCCATTGGTCATTGTACTCCTTTTTCCCACCCACACCTCTCAGTGATTGGTTGCTACTGCTGGCTCCACCCCCTTCTACCAATGTATGAGCCTGGACCCTCCAGCCATCTTTGTCTTTGCCTCTGGACCCCTTCAGCGTGTGGATAAAATAAATCCCATTGGAACTCCATGCAGAGGGCCTTCCTGCTCTCTGTCGTTTGGCAAGCTATCTGTGGCGTGTGTGTCTTGTGTGAGTGATTGCTGCGTGTCTGCCTGAATGCCTTCTTTACCGAGACGCTTCAACATCCTGATAATATGAGCAGATATCTGTGTGTGTTCGCATGCACAGGGGCACAACACCTAATCTGAGCAGCGAGTCTCTATGCTTTGCCTATTCTGTACAATTTCTTTTATTCTTTACCTTTTTTTTTATGTTTTCTTACAAGTGTAGCTCAACACAGGCCTGGAAAAGACAGACATGAATATCCACAATCACACCTCGTTTGTCACTCACAACAACCATACTGGGTCTGGCTGGAATGGGGCCTGCTTTCTCCATAGCAGTCCTGTGGTACCCTGGTACAGACTGGTGACCAAAGCAGTGTGGATTACACAGCAGCATTATGCCTGTTGGGGAGCTTGCAGAGCCTCCAGGCCTTCTCCACTTCTCACACTGATGAGCAGGCAGTGACTTAGCAAGAGTTTGGGAAGGGGCACAGCCACGATTACAGAGCCCAGCTGACTAAAGGCATAACTTACGCCATTAGGGTTCCAGGCCCAGCAATAAAACCGGGGAGAGGTGGCAGGATGTGCATTTAGTTAAAGCAGCCATCACTCAGAAGCTAGCTAGGCACTGGTGTGCTGCCAGGAGGTAGTGAGTGATCACTTTTGTATCATTTGCCTTTTTCCTTTTTTTCTTTATTAGCATGGCTTTATCTCTACCCAAGAACTTTATCTCTACCCAAGAGCTGCTCTGAACCTGCCCCTCTGATCCTCCCCACCCCAGCCCGGATGGCTGCCAGACAGGGGCAGCCACCGCTCAGCACAGGAGGGGCCACAGAGCACCGGCAGTGACAACAGACACCTGACAAACAACTGAGAGAGGGATTTGTACAGTGAAAACACTCAGGTTTCACTCCCCATGCTCCACTGCCNCCTCTTAAAAGCAGTTGAGTGTGTTTGCTTCCAGCAATCTGAGAAATACAAACTTCAACTGCTCATGAAATGCAACTCAGACTCCCACAGAAGTTTAAACATTGTGTCCCTTCTGTCAGACCATAAAAAAAAGAGAAGGATGATCTTATTATGAATATGTTTACAAGTCTGGTGTGATTAACAGTTCATCCTTACGTTCAAGACAGCTGGAGCATGATTTATGAGCAAGGTTTGCATGAGAGTCAGTGTCTGCATTCTTCTCTATTTGACCTGTGCAGGCCACACTGTGCAAAAAAAGTTTCAAAAGAACAGAAGTACAAGCAACCTCTTGGCACAAGTAATTTTGAAGATTTACAGTACTTGTGCAAAGGGAAGGCAAATAATTCAGCACTTTATTTGAAACAAAGATCTGATATATAAAGCAAATGAACTGATATAGTGCATTAAATGTATTGTATGCCTTTTGTGTAGTGCTCAGGTGTAAACTTTGGTATGATAATAAAGACCCCAGACTTTGAGGTTATTAACAACTTACCTGCAAAGTAATGTGGGTTAAATGATTTTACATTTAGGAAATTTCTTTACTAAGTAAAACAATACTGTTGATTCATTTTGTTGTTGTGTTATAACATAGTTACAGGGTCTTCAGGAAGAATAGCAGGGCAAGCAAGTAGGGATGGCCCTTTATATGAGGGAGGGGTTGGTGATGACATGGTTGAGTCTCTGAGAAGGATGAAGATGCATGTTGTTGTGGTAGTATGCTATCAACCACCCATCTGGGACTATGACACTGAGGAATTATTCCATAAAGAATTAAGAAATATATCTAGGTCAGCTGTCCTTGTCCTTGTCCTTACGACAGTTGAGGTCCTAGACCTCAATTAGGAACATCATACAATGGATGCAAGCGGTCCCCAAGCATGTTGAAGATGATTGCTTGGTGGAGATATTAAGGGAAATTACTAGGAAACATGCCCACCTAGATTTGTTGTTTGGAAACAGAGAGGGATTCATGGGCAAAGTGATGATTGGTGACTGTCTTGGTCACAATAAGAACAAAGTAATTGAACTTCAAATCATTGATTTGAAACACAACCATAAGAAACCATAGCATCACAAAATAATTAAGGTTGGAAAGACTTTAAGATCATCAAGTCTAGTCATCAACCTAGCACTGTGACCATGTTCTTCATTAAAACATATCTTCAAGTACCATATCCATGTTTTTTTGAACAATTCCAGACATGGCGACTTCACCACTTCCCTGGGCAGTCTGTTCTATTTCTTGACAACCCTTTCAATTAATCTTTTTTCATAATATCTAATGTAAAACTCCTCTGGTGCAACTCCAATCCACTTCCTTTCATCCTGTCACTTTCTACATGGGAGAAAAGACTGACTCCCACTGCATACAGCCTCTTTTCAGGTGGTGGCAGAGAGTGATTAGTCTCCCTGAGCTGCCTTTTCTTCTGGTTAAACAATGCTGTGAGGAATTACATAAAAGGCTTTACTGAACTCTAGATAGACAACATCCACAGCCTTTCCCTCATCCACTAAGCAGGTAATTTTGTCACAGAAGGAGACCAGATTGGTCAAGGAAGATCTGGCTTTCATAAACCCATGCCAGCTGGACCTTACACCCTGGTTGTCCTGTACTTGCATGAGGGCATTCAAGATTATTGACTCCATGACCTTCACTGGCACCGATGTCAGGCTGACAGGCCTTTAGTTCCCCAGATCCTCTTTCCAAAGTTAAAATAAAATCATAAAACATCCACTCTTCTAAACAGGCCCTGATCTCTCTCCTGCTTCTGTTGTAAATCAATAACACCACTATGACAATCTGAAGGAAAAACATCTTTATTATCTGTAATAGCATATGAGCATTAGTTTTCTTGTTTGTTTTTGTGTTCTTGTCTGTCTGCATGCCTAGTAAACTAAATCAAAAAAGGACTATTTATAAGAAAGAACCAGACAGGAAAGCTAGACAAGGAACTGCCAGAGGCAGCTGAGATCACAGAATCATAGAATGGTTTGGGTTGGAAGGGATCTGGAAGATATTGAGTTCTTTGTCTCTTTGGTTTAACTGATTTTCTCCATCTGCCTTGTGCCTCTCCCTCTGCCCATCTGCTGTCCTGCTCCCTCTCCTTGCACTCATGCAGCAGCTTCATGCACAAGGAATCCCTTCATCTTATAACTTCTTTCCACCTACAGCCTACAAATCTTCCGAATACATATCTCACTTATCTTCCTATTTCAGTCCACACACATAAGTCCAAATCTCTTCAGATTTGTGAGCTTTTTGACTGTGCAACAATGGGAGAGTTCCTGTACCAGAACCAAGCCCCTGACATAAGTCACAACAGAATTTGCTTTCCCCAGCTTCCCCACCCAGACAGAAGTGGTAGACTCAGAAGCCGTAAGCCTAAGATGAAAAGATAAGAAATCTTTTATTTTCCCAACTCCTAAGATCAAATAATGAGCTTTTCTAAAGTTATTTCTGGGCACAAATGTGTCAGTGATTTCTTTTCTTGATTTTCATAAATATAGCAAATACAAAAACTATACATTTTTATTAAAATCCCATTTATTCCAACAGTGTCTGAACAGCAGCAACTTTTAGGCACAGTCCAGCCACTCCTTCACTCTGTGTACTTGAGCATGTTGACCAAGTGTCTCACCCACACTTGAACCAACCATAGGAGATGCTGGAGGCCTATAGTGAACTAAAACCTAGAAGTGGTGATTTTCTGCAACAGTGACTTCCAGGGGGTAGTGCAACATTTCTTGCTGCACACTAAAAAGTGCCAAGCAAGGTGCATGTGTATCATAAACATATTTAAGGAAGAGTACAACTAAACAGTTTCTT
>VWYO01000344.1:20799-40213 GCA_013400275.1 Rhadina sibilatrix
TTGCAATATCCCATCACAACATGGCCCTTGGATTCAGAAGGCTCATACTAATTCCAGCTCTGTGCCGGGAACAATATGTCCTGCTTTCCTTGGGTACAGCCTGTCACCGTCAGCTGGTGATCTCACAGCTGGAAAGACAGAAGCAAGAGCAGAGGAGCCCAGATCAGCCCACATGCACCTGCGCTGCCCAGCCCAGAGCTGCAATTCAGGAGATGCAGCAAGTTATGGCAGGTCGTAACCAGCACTCACTGCACACAAATGTTCCTGTAGCACATTAGAAATTAAATAGATCAGCTCTGAGTTAACAATTGTATTTATCTGTTTGGCTTGTGTAATTTTGGCTATACATGCTCTCCCCAGAAAAGGGTGGTTCTTTAATTAAGAGAGCATTTGCAGAACTTTTTTGTTGTACTGAAAGATTGTGTTTTGAGGGTAATTTCAGGGCAGAAAGAAGGTTGTTTGTTCTGGTGGTTTTTGTTTGTTTGTTGGGTTTCTTTTGGTTTTTATTTGTTTTTGGGGTTGTTTGTTTGTTTTTGTTTGTTGGTTTGGTGTTTGTTTGTTTTTTTTTTTACTTTAGGGTTTTTTTTTTCCTGTCTTGTTTTATGAAGGCAAGAAGAAAATAGTTTCTTAAAGAGGTCTCCACTTAATTTAAGCAGATGAAATTTGGAATTGATTTAAACATACTCATTTAGCTATACAGCAAGTGCTCCAAAAAGTCAATTACAAATAGTTTTGGAAAATATCTTTTTAATGAAATATTAAAGAAAATAATATTGGATTAATATTTTCTTTCGTAAAAGAAAATATTTCCCCCTTGTCACTAGCTGGCCATTCTTAGCACTTTCATATCTCCACTCCCCTTCTGCCTCCTCTGTGCTTCCCACTCTCCACATCATACATGCAAGTTCCAGGCTCTACCTGTCGAATTGCTGAAAACTTTAAATTAGCTTTAAGCGGAAAATAGATGTTCTTCTTGTAAGTCTGTAACAATTCTTCTTCTGCTTTGAATTGAGTCTAGCCCCTCTCCCACCCTGAAAAAAAAAAAATTTCCAGAGAACCATAATTTAAAAATAAGGCAGAGCAAACATTTTGGTCAATAAAAATGTTTCTGACAATAAATAGAAATGTGTTTTAAAAACATTTACGTGCTTTAAAATGCTGTTATACAACAACAGTGAGTGTCCTCATGAAAAGTTACTTTGAAGTAATAAAAAATGCATCCTGTTCTGAAAATCTGAGACTAGATTGCCTGCTTATTGAAAAGATGGATCTTACTTTTAACTGCTCCATCAACATGTCTTTTAACTGACTTCAAATTTTCTAACAAAAATTCAGCATTTTGGTCTGATCAGCTCTACATACAACATTTAAGGCTGAAATACCACCCTTAGGGAGTTTTCTGACTCAGGATGCCAGGGAGAATGAGAGATCTGCAGTTCAAAGCTCACTCTTAATGGTATGGTGAAAGCTGAACAGGGAGACGTTGATGCTAGATTCCCATTTTCTGTATCTCAGGGCAGCCAGCCTCAGATGGGAGCTATCACAGCCCCTTCTGCAGAGCCCTAAGGAGACCCACCATGATGCTTTGGAAATGCTGAGCTCCTTTGGAGAACTGTGCACACTCCAGAAGACCTGAGCACACCTTGATTTTTGACAGCAAAGAGATTTCCCAGGATATTTCTTGCCTGGAAAGACACTTCACAACCGAGACAGAGACCACAAGCTCTTTCTCAGCACTGCTTGGTCCCAGGATATAAATCCTCATGCTTGGAGACTTTAGCTACCCTCTAATGAACAATGCTGAGGAAGAAACTCCCCTGTAGGCCAGTTATTCCATATCTGCCTTCTGCATGGTTTCTTGTGCTTGCCTCTAAAACAGCTACCAAGGCCACTCCAGGGGAAACTCCAGGTCGTGGCTCAGACCTCTTGTCTCTTCTTAATATGAAACTCTGTATCCCACAGTCCTGATCAGAGTCTGGAAACCCCAATAATTTGCATTATAATGTCCACTTCTCACCTGCTCCAGAGATAAAAAACCCCCTTCAGCTACTTTTCTTTTGTTTTCTGTCTTTTCCCCTCATCTTTTTTACTTTTTCATGCCAGGCACATTAAATTAGATGCGCTCAAGTAAACCAGTTTGTAATGATATGTCGGACTTCCCGTAGCAAGAGTAGGTAATTTGGCTCCATTTTGTATTTTGACTTTGAATTTTCCTCTGTCACAGAAAGGATTTTTCATCAGAGACTTTGGATGCACAATAGCTGCGAGCATTTAATCTTCAGAGGTGCTCCTGAGGATACACACTGTAGCATCTACTGTGTTTGGTTTGCATCCAGAGAGAGAAGACAGAGGTGAATTTGGAAGGGATCCAAAGAAAGAAAAGAAAAGAAAGTGGTGTTCCTAATTTCATACATTTCTGTAGCTGGAGTTGCTGTCTTGCAGGCAGCAGGATGCCATAAATGTCTCCACAGCCTAGGGAGGTCCCTTGGTATTTAACCTCAGCTATTACACTTACTCCATAAACACAGGACTTAAATTTCCAAAATGTCTGGTTATAAATTAATTCTTCAAAGAGGTACAGGGTAAGGAAATGTTTCAATAAAGAAACCACCTCCTTCATCTGTTTTATTATCTGGATACAGAGAAACATCTTATAGCTTTTGAGCCCCATATCTCCATGACATCAAAATGAGAATGACCCTCTTATCCCCTTCTCTTCTTAGTAACCTGCAACTGAAGAAATAGTCCTCAACAGCAAAACAAGCATTTCCATGATTCAATCATCACAGAATCCCAGATGGTTTGTGTTGGAAGGGGGTTAAAAGATCTTAAAATTTCAATCTCTTACCAATGGCAGGGAGACGTTCCACTAGACCAGTTTTCCCAGAGTCCCATGCAACCTGTCCTTGAACATTTCTGGAGATGTGGCAGTCACAGCTTCTCTGTGTAATCTGTGCCAGGGCCTCACTACCCCAGAAGTCAAGACTTTCTTCCTGATATCTAATCTAAACCTACTTACTTTCAGTTTGAAGCCAATATTCCATGTCCTTGTCCAAGGTCCCTCTCCAGCTCTCTTGTAACCACTCTAGGCACTGGTTCTTCCTGGAACATTCTCTTCTCCAGACTGAACAACCCCTGCTCTCTCAGCTTTTCTGTATAGCAGAGATGCTTCAGCCCTTGGAGCATCCTCATGGCCTTCTCTGGACTCACTCCAGCAGGTCCATGTCCCTCCATGAGGACCCCAGAACTGGATGAAGCACTCCAGGTGGGATCTTATGGGAGTGAAATAGAAAGGTAAACAGATTCAAGATGACAGAAATTGAAAGAGTTCAATTCAAGGCTGTTTCATGAGCAGTGTAAGGCAAATTTAAGGGGCACAAGCTCCAGGACTCCCTTAAAGTTTACATTGATTGTACAGTGTTTACCAAGAGTCTTCCAGTGTATGGAGAGCAATCTGACAAAGGGGATGTTATCTTCAACCCATATTTGCAGATGAGAGACTTAAGTCAAGAAGATATGTTTGGACTTGATGATTCCCCATTCTTGGAAGTTTCCAGGGCCAGGTTTGATGGGACTTGGAGCAACCTGGTCTAGTGGATGGTATCCCTGCCCACAATAGGGGAGGTCATGACTAGATGATTGATAAGGTCCTTTCCAACCCTAAAACATTTAATAAGTCTGTGATTCCATGATATATGGTTGGACTCAATGATCTTAGAGGTCTTTTCCAACCTTAACAGAACTTATGATTCCAAAACAGCATTATCCAACTCATGCAGCCTTTGGCTCCCAAATAGCCTTTTCTTCAGGCATTATTCCTCTTGCAGCAGAGCTTCCATGTCTGAACCCTGGCACTGTAGTGCCTTGAGTAGAATTAATGTGAGATGCTGGGGTGTGAGGTAGAGAGGCTGAAGTGAGGCTGCACATCCTCTTGTGGTTCTGGGCATCAGGGAGAGACAATCTGTAACTGAGAGGAGGGTGGAAGGGCTTATAGGCCAGCACAACACAAGTCAAGAGCACCTCTGTCAAAGCAAGAAAGCAATTTAAGCTGCTTGCCCAAGGCCACAGAGAAAAGCTGTATCAATGATGAACCCAAACGAGACCCCAGCCCAGAGCTGCACCCACTAACCTCCACCAGTGGAGGCAAACACAAGCTCTGGAGTGCTGGTGTGAGCATGGCTTCACTGCCCTTGGTGGTGCAAACCATGCGAGGCAAAGGTGGTAACATGGTTTGTTCAGGGTCTTACAGAGAAGAGCACACTTCCAGAACTAGTGCTTCAAAATATTTCCGTGTTCCTCTTTAAGCCTTGTAATGAGCCTATCTTTACTTCTGCCTTTTGTTACTACTCATTTTTCTGTTGAAACTTATTTCTCTCCAACAGTGGTGGTCACAAAATTACTTCTAATTTCCTGCAAGGAATTTGTTCTTTGAAACACACTGTATGGCACTTTTCATTTTCATCTTTTTTCTATGTTTGTTTTTTTTTCACCTTCTATCTGAAACTGGCACTGAGTCTGTTGAGAGTATGTAAGTATAGCTGCTTTTGAAGGCTGCAAGGTAAATGGTGAAAATGACATCTTAACTGGAATAATTAAAGCAGATGTAAGTATTATCTGAATGCTTCTGAGGTCTCCTATGCATAGCAATAGTGTCTTTATTTCCTCTCCCGATGCATACACCTTTTTAAAGACAGCTGACAAACTATTATTTTTTTCTTTCTCCCTATTTTCAAGCCTGAACTTATCGACTTATTCATATCTTAAAGCTGTAACCTGTTTGCTAGGAAGTATCTGAAAATCTGACCAAAATAGAGTCATGGTGCAAGGGTGGTTGTGATAGTTATCCACTCTTTTTAGGCTACTAAGAAGAAGGAAATTAATATCAAGATGCTTAACACTAGCTTATAGGAAATAAAGCAATATGCCCCTCATTATGATTAGACAAGATTTGGTGACTGCCGTGGACTCCCTCAGTTGCAAAATTTGATTCCTGATTAAGGCAGCATTCATCTCACTTTGTTACCCACTATGTAATAGGTCAATGTTACTTTATATCTGCCTATAAGCAAGGTAGAGACAGTCCTTTCCATAAACTGGATAGCATTTCTGTTCTTTGGGGTGAGATGAGTCTTCAGAAGGCCCTTCTGGCCTCTAAGGAAGGAAAAAGGTACTTTTGGAGGAAGCTCATATGACCATCCTGCACTAGATGCCAATCCCTCCAACAGTGAAATCTAGGCTACAGCAATCACACAGGCTGATTTTTGGGTTGCTGCAAGCCCAGGAGCTGGCACTCCTGCCAGCTGAGCTACTCTAAGTATTGCACTGTCCACTGCCACTGCAGCTCTGCTGAAGAACGACTGCCCGGGGTGTTCTGCGGCGCTCAGCTGGAGCAGCGCCAAGTCACATGCTTAGGAAGCTTGAGCAAGATAATAGATAGACTATTTGGCTTTGGAGATGCTCCGATCACCCCTTAAGTCTGAGCCCATACCCGTATTTCTGCCAGATGGAGCTCCTCTGATGAGCTCTTAGTCTATCCCTCTGCTCACACTTGTGAGGCATAGCAGAAAGCGGGAGGAGCAGGATAACTCCTTTTACCAGTGGTGCAGATCCCCCCAGAGAGACACACAGTTTCCTGTCTGCATCTGGATGAGGTAAATGCAATTTCATGGTGTTTAATCCAAACAATACAAGTGAAGACCAGTCTGGAAAGTCTATCACAGTATTAGTACAGCATCGAGCCTCAGCCCTGATGCCATTTAGCAGATTAGCCCCATCTGGCATGCACTAACCTCAAACCAGGGTACATGTGGCATGATCATGTGGAATGAAGCACGTGCAGGTATCTGTTTATGGCATCCATTATGAAAGACTGGGACAAAAAAACACAAGTAACAAATTAAACATCCAGATTCACAAACTCAAAGGAAAGGTGGCTAACAACATCAATACCAGTAACCCTAGCTCTATGATCTCTAACTGATGGACCACTGAAGGCCCCACTCAAGACACTTAGGATGGTTAATTAGAACTTTTTTAATTGTTAAGAAGAGGGAAACAAGATTGCCATGTCTTATGGTGCAAAGCATGTGGGATATTTGGCTTGAGGGACTTCTGGGACTGTGCAATATTTGTTTTGCAATGTTTGAAGCTGCCTCAGAGCTCTCTGGGTAACATGTGGATTGGCCTTGGCCCTCAGCTTTGGGATAACAATTCCTTTTTTCCAACTATTTCTGAGAAGCCCTGAGCAAGTTCTTTGTAGTGGTCAAACAGATATTTTATAATTGCTGTTCTTTTTTAGGACTTACTAGACTCATGCTCAGTTTCATGGATTTCCAGAAAGCCCTTGCTGCTGCTGCACAAATTGGGTAAGATACATCTTTAGATATTTTGCTAATGGGTGCCAGGTCACGAAACTATAATGCTAAGAGACCTAATTTTTTGACATTCAGACAGGCTGAAACCTGAGATTACAGCAATGTAAAAGCTTCATTTATGTCATGCTTGGAAAGGATTTTGTTTGCTTTCTTGCTTGTTGTTTTCCAACAAAGCAAAAAACAAGGGGTAGCTTCAAAAGAAAGCTGAAATTCTGTCAGTTATGAATTATGTGGAGACCCATGCAGGCAAATGTTTGACACTTTTGTTGTGCTGTATAAACATTGGATCTACACCTAAGGAACTGGACTGACTGAGAGGTTATATCTGTATTTACTGAAACCAGCAGGTCCTAGGAGCAGACCTGCCTTGATTCTGGCCCTGCACATTTATATTGTCCTTGCAGAGTCAGATACTGGTATATATAGATATATCTGATTCATAACCTGTCCTGCGCCTCACTGAAGGCATTGGTTTAGGACCTGGGTGGCCTTGATTTTATTATTAGTGCTTCCACTGGCTTGCTGCTCAGCAGTAGGTAAATGAGGTCATCACTTTGTGACTCTGTTCCCTTTTGCAAAATGTAGATAAAAACTCTTTTAATCCTGCTGATGAAAGGTGGTATGATGAATAGCATTCTTACCAGCCTTGCCTTCCTTATAGTAGGGGTCTTTGTGAATCTGTTCTATTAACAGCTCTAAGAACCATAGAAATCCCTATATAAATTAAACACAAAACCTTGGCAGCGCCATGAAACTGCAATTAGGAAATGAAAAAGCTATAGTTTTCAGAAGAACAATAGACTTGCCCACATTGCATATCATGCATAGATTTAAGTATGCATTTAATAGTCTGACTGGTAATAAAAATACTATATAGATACAGTATGTTTGAATTATTATTGCTACGCTGGGAGATCCACACTGTTTCTGTACCCTGGCTCTTGTGTGTTTAAATTTGTAACTTCACTGCTACACTCTCAGACTTGTTTGCATTCAATTTCTTTGGGCTTTCTAAATTAGATATGTACGTGACGCTCTGTGTTAAAACTAAATCGATTCTTAATAGTCATGTGGTGTTAATATTAAGCCAATTAGGCTCAAATTAACACACACATTTATTTAAGCAAGGCCCTGATCTTGTAAACAACTTAAGCATGTATTTTGAACTCTGGCTTAGCAAAGTTCTTAAGTACCCTAACAATACAAACCCTATAAAACATAGCTCAGCTGGACAAGTTAATTACTGAAGCAAAGCTGTGGCACCAAAGAGAAACTATATGAATAAACACTGTCTTGGGTTAAAATAAAATTTAAAAATAAAAAAATTAAAGGTACAGTTAAAACTTGAAAAAAATTCTTGGGTATCTATAGATTCAGAAAACAAGGTGTACATATCTATGAATAGCTTTGGCTGTTTTATCTTAGATCTACTGGGAAAAGGCACACTAAAAATTATTTAGTTCTTTGTGAAGTGGACATTTATCAGTGGATCAGACAAACACCTCCAGCTTTCACTGCTCAAATCCCCACTGACTCCAGGGGGAGTTCAAACATGGAGCTCACATGAAAACTGTTATATGTAGACACAGATGTGCATAGGCTCATTTATGCATCCAAAATAGGAGCTGAGCCATTCCTGTCATTAGAGGAGGATTCAATGGAAATTCCCTTTGAGCAACCTAAAATGTTTGCACTCATGTAAACCTTAAATAGCAGCTGTACAGGTGAATAAACTGCCTGTTCCAGAAATCACACACATGTTCATGGGTTCAATTGAATCCAGCCTCAGCAGGTTTAATTTTAGTGTAACTAGCTTTTCTAGATGATAAGAATTTATAAATCCTTCTCTTATCCTCTCTCCAAATTGTCTTCTCCCTCTTTGGTCAGATGCTGCCGAAACTTTCCGCACTGAGGTACAGACTATTTGCTCTCTCCATTCAAGTTTTAGACTTAGCTATATCATTATATATATATATATAATCAAGTTGAATTGACTTAACAAAATTCTACTCATTTGCCAGGGTTACTGCTCACATGTTAACAGCTGCATATCCACACACACACTCACAGACTTTTCTAGATGTGAGATTATGTGAAATGGCTCAAAAGTGCACAACACTGCCTTAGGAGGGGTTACTGGACTCCAGTACCTCTTTAGTTCCTTTGAATACAATCATTTTTCTTATCCAAAATGATGGCCATGGAAGATTTGTATGAACTGCATCTGTACACAGATATCTGGGTACACAAAAACTAACCTGAGAGGTGAAGGAAGATGAAGTTGAGGGGAAGATTTGCTCAGGTTCTGCAGAGGCAGAGTTTGTCTTTGCAGTGACTGTTTGCACAGCAACACACAGCTGCAGAGAGGTACAGGCAGGGCAGCAAGGTCTCCAGCTGTGTTTTTGTCATCGCTAGCTGTGGAAGCCTTCAGGGAAGTAATAAGGCCATGTACTGGCTCAAATGTTTGTGGTCAAGAATTCGTGCCCTCAGAAAGAAGCAGTGCATAGCCCTGTTTTACGACCCCTAGAATGAATGGCGTAATTCATCCAAATTCATTCCCAAAGTAGTTCTGCTGCAGCCTGCGGAGAACTACTCTGGATGCATTTAGCCCATAATCTTCCTCCATCAAGATATGACTATACCCTCCAGTGGGCAATAAAGTGCTTTGGGGCATCTAATTGAAAGTGTGACAGTTTTACACTGTTGGGAAGCAGCAGTTGTGGGTGGCATGTGCTCCACTGGCATCTGAGGGTAAATACATCAGGATATGTGGCAGTCTACAACAGGGAGCTACATTATGCATGTGCTGGGAACAGCAAGCCAGTGCCACAACGCAATTATAGCTTTAAACTGTGCCCAGTGTGTCTGTTCGGCAGCAGTAGACAGACAGCTCCAAATCATTATTTTTTTTCTGCTTACTTAGCTTCTGGTGATTAGGTTCCTGTTTTGCAATTGTGGTGACTAAACCAATTAAGGTGCAATTTAAAGAAGGAACTCATAAATACTGTACAAAGGTAGTATTGACATAACTAAACTTTATTAAAAAAAAAAAAAAAAAAGAAAGGGAGAGGGGGGGACCTGTGGGAAGAGAGGAGGGGAGGTTTCCAAACCAAGCAATCCATTTTAGAAGACTCTGCTATGTGCAGTAACTTCTGCAGTATGAATAAATATGCATAATCAAAAAGGGAGCACAGCTCGCTTCTCTCTATTGCTCATTTGATATACCTCTTCATGTCATATCCACTTTCACATAAACAACACAATAATAAAACATCTGCATTGCTAAATAACACTACTGTGTTCTAATTCCTCTGGAATGACATGAATAAGAACATCCAACTCCTGTTTATTAGAATTTATTGATGACATGAGTGTGTAAAAGCAACAGAAGGCATAATTAATTCTGGTACAGCCCCAAGTTACATGTCCAAGCTTGACAAGTTTCACTCTTGCATTACTTTCCCTTGACGCATGGTAACATCAAGAGCTTTGACAAGGTACAGATGTCCTGCTACAGGAGTGACAGGAAGGTAGTTTGCTGCATGGTTCCAGCTTCTGCAGATGCAAAGGATGGGTTATGGCTCAGCAAGGAATGATGGGGGAATACAGAGCACTTGGTAAAAAAGAAAATAACAAAATAAGCATCCCTTTGTTCAAGATATCAAACAGCCCACTAATGAAGCTTACAGATTATGTTCAATTGGGTGGACTAGTGAGTCATGTCAGGCAAGAGCAATAATATTGGCAGATCTAGAGAAATTGGAAATAAGAGAAGAAAATAACAAAATTAGATCAATCTTTAGAAAGACAATTTGAAACACAAAGGCAGCTGGAAGGAAATGCTGAAAGCAAGCTATAACATTGAAATAAGTCTAGAGGGAATAACGGATGTGAAGATAAACATTGTTTGCAATGTGATGTGGCTATGAAAACAATGGCATTTGTAGAAATCTAGCCACTAGGTCAGTTCACCTTATCTATTCCCAGGGAACTGGTAGAGCCACTATCCTTAGAAGTGTTCAAAAAACAAGTAGACATGGCACTTCATGGTGTGATTTAGTGGGCATGGTGGTATTTGGCCAGAGGTTGGACTTGATGATCCTGGAAATCTTTTCCATCTTTAATGATACTATGATTCCATAGTATATGAATTTCTTATATATGAATTCCAAAATATATTAATATCTTACAGCTCTGAGCCACACAACTTGTGGGACATCTTTAGGAGCTGAAGCTTGTGATTTTGAATTCCTATGACTTGTTCCATGACCTTTGAGGCACTGGCAGGTAACCACACCTTTAAGGGTACAGCCCTTGGGCCCTCAGTCAAAAATTTGAATTCAAATGATCGATATTCTCTCATATTCTCTCTGTGTATAATTTTATACACCTTAGTTTCCACTGTGCCCATGGGGACAGAGCTGGAGGAAGAGGCACGACTGGTGGGAGAATGAACAAAACACCACTGCATGTCTACTCCCAGAGGGATGACTACAACGTTCATTAGAGAAGAGGGGGACAACATTCATTTTTTTATCTGGTGGGCTTGAACCCAAAACCCTGAGAAAAGAACCTCATCTACTACAGACAAATGTTCTAGAAGGGAAGCTTTAAAATTCACCTCCTTTGCCTTTTGTACAAATTGCATCAAATTCTGAACATTGCCATACCAGAAAGCAAACAACTGTCAGCCAGCTTGGGAATTTTCCTTTCACCCTTCCTCTGTCCTGTTGTCCAAAATATTCATTCCTCCACCCAGACTTGGAAAGACCAAACCAAGGCTACACCTACACAACACTTTCCTCCCTGAAGCATCTGGAAACTGCTTCCAAGAGGAATGAATATTTTAAGTTCTATACTATTGTGCTATCAAGATGCCTCTTTGTGGCTGCAATGCTGTGGACTGCACTCAGCACCTTTTTAAAATGTTGCAAGGCTGACATTGCGATTCTGAGCCACAGCTTGGTTAAAGGTATAAAATGTTGCTCATATTGGTATTTCTGAGACCTCCTGACTCAAAAATTTGAGCAATTTTTGCACCAAAAAAATGTCAGGAAGAAGTATATATTTGTATCTTCTTTATATATATGTACAAGTTAGGAGGACAGCCACAGCTGCGACTGTAGGTTTGCTCTTGGGCAAGGACTGTCAAAAAGACTTTGGAGAACTAGAGGCAATTCAGAGAAAAGCAGAGAGCTGGAGGAGGTGAATTACGAGTAAAAAATCTTAAAATACACATCTTGTAAAAATTGTGGTTTTAGAAGGGAAAAGTCCCATATGTATATCCCCAGGAGATTTGTCCAAGCACCAGTTTTTCCTTTCCTTTCCTTTCCTTTTTTTTTTTTTTTTTTTTTTTTTTTTTTTTTTTTTTTATAGTTTATATTTTTTTTTTTTTTTTTTTTTTTTTTTTTTTTTTTTTTTTTTTTTTTTTTTTTTTTTTTTTTTTAAGTGTGTACATTTTTTCCCCTCACCTTCTGCAGAGAAGTGCAGTGAAAAACTTTGAACACCTTCCATCAAAAGTGCATTTATTTCAAAAGCTTGCATGATGATTAATATCTGCCTGCCCACAAGCCACTTCATTCAGATGGGATTCATATGGGAGATTTCATAAATTTAACAACAGTGCTTCTGAGAATCTTCCTGTCTCTTATGAAACATTATTTTAATATTTTCGTTTCCAGGGAACTCATCTTCTAAAACTGCAGCACCTATCTTCCCTGCCTTAGACAAAATGTTAGCAAGATTTTGAAACACACAATTAGAAATGTGAAGATGTACTCCTGATAGATATACACACTCCTGATATATATATTTATATGTGTATACATGTATGCCTTAGAAGTTGCCAAGCTCCAGTGACAGCAAGAATGTCTCATCCGAGATCATTCCCCTTCCCCAAGCACTCTGGCCCAGAGGGTGTGAAGTGCTCCCAGTGGAACCAAAAAACAAAAATGATGACAGTTCGCCCAGCATGGAGGTTAAGCAGGCCCATGTTCTGTACCCAAACTGTTCAACAAAGGAAAAAAATGGGTCATTTTCATAGGAGATCCCTTCTGAAGGGAACAGAAGGCCCAATGTGTAGACCAGGCCTTTTTGGGGGGAGCTGCTACCTCCCTTTGGCTTGTTTAATGATGTAAAGAGAAACCTCTGCTTTGGTAGGGCCCTCAGGCCATTATTTACTATTATTTTCAACAAAGAGCTATTGGTAGGTGTGAGTTACGTTCCTAGCCCTTGTATAGATTTCTGCAGCAAAGTGATGCGTGATCCAGGAAAAGGATGAACAAACTGGACAGTTTCTGTAGAGTCTAGGTCCCTGTCTCCACCATTGATGCAAAACTATCTTTCCAACATACCAGTATCCAAGAACCTGCAAGCACCTCTCTTTTTCTCAGCAAAGTACCACACAACCTTGAAAGAAGAAACTTGGGACTCACCACCCAAGAGCCACAGCTGTTAAGCAACACCTCAGGCCTTGCCCTCTCTGACCTGTGATTTTTGCACTGCACCCACCCAGCAGTTCAGTCTCAACAGCAAAGCCCAGCTTTGGGGTGTAAAAGAGATGGACAGAGACGACCATGGGTGCAGTGATCTTTTTGAAGTGTTTATTCCAGGTCAGAGAAGACCCAAATCTTCAGTCACCCCTTCTTTAAATTTTTCTCTGCTTATCAAGTCATTTACTGTAAAATCATTGAGAGTAGAGCTGAGATTTGCCCAATAAAGGTCTTTAATTCCTTTTCTGGATTTGTTCATATAAAGATCTCTTGGCATCCCTCACTACAAAAGAAATTTTATTTCTTCCTTGGTCCCATTCTTTGTCTAACTCATTTAAAATTAGAGCTTTCATAGAAAGGGAATTATTTTTATTTTGTGTTTCCTTTGGTGCGTTGGAAAACTCATCTTTGCTTGAGTCTATGGATCTAGTCTTTTGTGACACTAAAGAATAATAAGAAATAGAAAGGCAAATGTCTTTTTAAGACAAAATTTCCTGCTCCTCCTCATTTTGAAATCCATAGATCTCACTTTGCATGGCATTTTCATAAACAGAGAAAACTCTCTATAGCAATGAAATAAAATTAAGATACACTAGTGCCCCTCAGAACACCCATCATACTTTCAAAATAGACCATTCACTTACTGCAAAGGTTATTTCAAGCTAAGAATCCATTTATTTGAATGTATTTCCATTTTAATCAATATCCTTTAGAAATGGTCTCTTTCTTAGTCATGTAAGGTGAATTGATATAATTTTAAGGACATGTATTTCTTTTCTAAATGTTCTTATATGGCAAGGACATATGTGAGATTGGATTTTCACCTCTGGTAGATTTGAGTCAACAGCATTTTCTTTACCTTAGTGCAACAAGAAGATGAGCTCCAGAGGCAAGACTTTCAGAAGAGAAGACATTTCTACAGCATCTGATTGTGGTGACAATCCCTCATTTCTAATCCCAAAAGATCTCTTAGCAGTGCTGCAAAATCTTCCTTTCCCCCTGAAAGCCTGAGACACCTTTCACCAAAAACAACTGAAAGATTTCCTTTAAGTCCAACAGACTTTCAATCATGGTCTTATCCAAGATGAGTGCTTTCTTTTAATGTATGAATAGAAGGTAATTACCTTTCATTACATCAAATGTAGCAGAAGATGGGCAAGTAGTTTTTTCTGCTTGGGCTTGTACATTTTAGTAACATTTGCAAAATGCTGACTTATGCACACAGTTACACTCAAAACACAATTACTCATATATAAATCTGCATTTGTGTTTAAATATCACTAGCAACAGGAACACTTCTAGTAACAAATTATATTTATCAAATATACATCAGAAAATGGCACATTAAATAAGAAAATGTTCAATAAAAGATGTGCTCAGCATTTTTACAGATAGTCTGGGCCTTGTCTAACAAACCCTGATTTTAAAAGAAATGCTATCATTAATGTCTAAGGATACGGATTAAAACCCATAATGGGAAATTCTCAAATTTTTGCTTTCTTTACACTTTTCAAGTGCAGCTTTTCACACCAGGATCTGACTATATGCCTCTGTGTACTGAGCTCACAGATTGAAGCCAAGAGTACTTGTGTGCATTTCAAGGGAGAAAGAAGAGTCTTCTGTTCCAAAAGTGATAGCACTGTTCTTGTGGTGTTGGGTTTTTTTGTTTGGGTGTTTTTGGGTTGTTTTTTTTTGTGTTTTGTTTGTTTGTTTTTGTTTTGTTTTGGTTTTGTTTTTGTTTTTCCTGAGAGGTGTCCAAAATTTACTGTTGTGTTTAGATTTCAGGGGGATTATTAGTTTGATAGCAAGGAATGCCCAAGGATGACAAGGATGATCAAATTTATGAAACTACTCATATTAAATAACAGCAAAGAATACTGGGGCTCAGCTGAGGAAAAAGAAAAAAGAGACACTATATGCTACCAGTCTTAAAACCAGGAATGATGACTTGGCAAAAGTAGGCAGAGAAAGATTTCATTTTTCTTTCTAAGGCTAGACTTGAGAAGTAGCAGGTGAGGCGACCAGATGGCAAGCAGAAAGTAAATACTAGTTGGGAAGG
Organism: Rhadina sibilatrix; assembly: GCA_013400275.1. NCBI lineage: Eukaryota > Metazoa > Chordata > Aves > Passeriformes > Phylloscopidae > Rhadina > Rhadina sibilatrix. The sequence continues at coordinate 35,724 of VWYO01000344.1, forward strand.
GTAAACCAGCCTTGGAGATGCTGCTGTCTATTCCCTGAGTGAAAACAGAATCCAAATTCTGCGTGCAGTTACTAAAGAAGGGTAATAACATTTGAGAAGCACTGGGATGTCCATAAGGAACCATCCACACAAGACCTATATAAGAGCAGTATTGAAGTGGCAGTGGAAGGTGGAGGAAGATCCTGGAGCATTTCCAGTGACGCTGGAACTGGATCCAAAGCTCTATACTTTGAAACTGGTTACTTTGTGCTATAGGTCTGAATCTAGTGGAAAATCTAGGTGTGAATTCTGCTTTTGCACTCTTTCCCATGTCTGTGTGGTAAATCATTGTCCTTAAGGTTTATTGAGGTATCCATGAAGCCATTCTTTAATACTGGTAAGAAAAATAGGAAACAACAGGTGGGTGCAGGGAACTTGGCAGCATGCAAAATCAGCACGACAGGGAGATGATTTTACCTCTGTTTATAGCACTGCTGAGATTGATATCAGAACACATTTGAAAAGATACTGAAAAATTGTCAAGGATGAAGTGAAGAGCCAGCAAAAAATATTAGAGAGTTTAGAGAAATGCCTTGCAGTGAGAGATTTAAGCAGCTCATTCTATCTAGCATATCAAAGATGTATTTTAGTGTAACCTGAAAGTCAACACGGAATGATTCAAAATGGTAAAGTCAGAAAGCAGCAGCTTTGCTAGGAGGCCTAACCCTCTGTCTTGATGTGACAATGTATCTTAACAAAATTACAATGATTTATTTGTAGCCTGGGACAAAGTTACATGGCCCTTTCCTAAATTTGAAGATGTATACATATATATTTATACATATGTGATGCTTAAGGAATTATAAATATGTAGTACTCGGTTTAAAGGAATCATTATTATTTTATAAAATGCTCAATTTAATGAGTTGTTGGGGTTGTTGTGTAACCCTAGCCAACAACTAAGCACCACACAGCTGCTTACTTCCTTCCCTGTGTCCCCAATGGGATGTGGAGGAGAATCAGAAATAGGTAAAACACATGGATTGAGATAAGAACAGTAAAATTCTTGGCACAAAATAAAATAAAATTTTATTATTATTAATAGTAATTAAATTTTATTATTTTAATAGTAACAACAACTAATAGTAAAGATAACAACAAAAACAACAATAACAACAATAATAATAATAAATAATTAGGAAGAAAAGTGAAGAGAGAGTGAGAGGAATAAAATCCAATAGAAACAAGTGATATACAAGAAAATTCCTCACCACTCGCTGACCGATGTCTGGATCAGTCCAAGCAGTGGCTAGCCCCTCCTGGCCAACTTTCCCCACTATATATACTGGGCATTAGTTCTGATATGGAATATCCCTTTGTCCAGCTCTCCTGGCCATGCTGACCCTTGGCTTCATGTGTACTTGTTCATGGGTAAAGCACTGGACACTGAAAAGTCCTTGACTGAGTGCACACTGCTGAGCAGCAGCTAAAACACCAGAGTGTAATCAACATTATTCTCAGACTAGATCCAAAACACAGCACTGTACCAGGAACTGAAGAGGAAATTAACTCTACCCCAGCCAAATCTAGAATAAGGGGATCTAACATAAATTCAAAGGCAATTTCTATTTCTTCACAGAGAGAGAAAAAGAAAACAAAATCACATCTTTGTTAAGGGATGTTAGTAAATTATTTTTCCTACAATCTTGTAGACAGATAAAGTGTAGAATTTGGTTTCCAAGACCACAGAAACTGCTAGAGCTTTCTTCTCACCTGTGTCTCTTGTCATGGAATACACAAGGATAACAATTGTAAAATTTCTTGAAAAGCTCTATCAATGTTATTTAAAGTGATTCAAGATGTTGAAAACTTTAATGTAACAGTAAGGAAAACATGGATAATTGTCTTTCCCCATTGCTTTCTATGCCTTGCTCCTCCATAACACCCCTGCAGTAGTTTGGTTTGCTCCTCATCATCATCTGCTCATTATTCATTAATCAGCATCTCCAGAGGTGGAGACCAGCAGCAAAAGCATTACCCTGGTATGAATGGCTCTCACAATATCTGAATCTGTCTCTCCTCATTGTAAGACAATGGTGATGGCAGAGGGAGCCTCCAGCCACTTTGCCACCACAAATCTACATTGCAGCTTTCCTCTTTTTTGTAGAAAATGAAATGAAAACTAAGCCCACTGACCCTCTCCAAATGGCCTGATGCGAACCAGGCTCTGGCCTGGACAAGCAGTACTGCCATGATAGTACACAGTCTTTCCCAATCCATGAGCTCCTACCAGATGATAGAGTTCAGTTCCACATGAAACACCATTTACCCAGCTTAGTGAAATGAGTTTGTGTCTTCTTGCACTTGGATGCATAATAAATATATTTTCTTATTTTGAACTGTGTTTTATTTAAATGGAAGCTTCAAATAACAAACACATAACGTAGCTGGTACATAAATAAGAAGGTGGTTTGCACACAAATATAGCAAAACTACTAGAGGTGATCATTAGTTACTAATATGAGCAGTTATTTGAACATTAGCATACTGTTATTCATAGCAGAATTCATGATGCGTTTAATAAGTAAGTAATAGCTTCCTTAATAAACTTAGGAGCATAAAATTCCTTGTTCTGTAGACTGTCAAAGACGGACAATGACATTAGTGATATTAAGATCTGAAATTTTCCAGGAGTTATGCATATTTAGATTAAAAAAAAACCAACAAAACATGAGAGTATTTTTGATCAATTTTAAATAGATTTTCCACTCGTATTAAAAACTGTTGAAATTAAATAGACAGAAAAGAAAATCAAAAGAATGGTAGAAAGCATTAAAACTCTAAAGAAATGTTAAAAATGTCCTCCCAAAGAGCAAAAGTAATTAATTCCCTATTGCATGTGCCTTAAAGGATTATATATTCATAAACTGACAATTCAGAAAGGACTATCCCATGAAGCTGGCAAACCAATCAACTATGACAGAAATGCATATTTAAATTCCCCCTTACCTAAAACCAGGTGTGCTGTTCCACCGGTGAAACTGGGCAAGGGGAGACTTGAAACCTTTCTGATTGCAGCCAGCCACAAAGCCTACTTCCATCTTTACAGTGCCATGATGTCCTCCTGCTCAGTACTTTTTCATCTCTGATTTTGTCAACATTTAGGAAAGAGACCAAGCAGAGGAGGTGGCTTAACAAAGCAGCAAGAAAAAATACTTTGTTGCCTGATGCTCCTTCCAGGACAAGACCAAGGCCAGTTTTGCTCTTCAGTCACAGCTCTGTGAGATTCATATAATTGTGAATTAAATAGGGTTGGACTCATCAGTTAGACACTTCCAGGGATACAGCTGTGGGAGCACTAAATTAAACATGGATCACTAAAGCCATATGAGATGCTGAAATAAGCCCAGGTCAAACTGGAGGCTCTCCAGGGGAGACAAATCTTTTTAGAGGTAATTTGCAGATACATAACACATGGGTATGTTCTACCACGGCCACAGCCCAAGCCACTGACTTCATGGGCATTAGGAAATGTCAGCAAAATTAATTTGAAGCTGTTTTTAAAAAATTCTCCTATGTGATTGTAAATATTGTGATTTAATTTATCTTTAGTGTCTCCAATTAGATTCCAAATGATTTCAAATATGGCAGCTAAAAAGAAAACAAGATTGTTTGGGTTAATGCTGACAAATAATGAAATTTAATTGTGATTTAAGATTCCTAATGTTCATTGATTAGTTAATTCAAAACACTCCGTGAATAGCCTCTTTTAAATTACAGAGTTTAAATAGTTTTCTTTAGTTTTCTAAGACTTCACTTTGGTCACTCGCCTCCATTAATTTCTATTGGTTTCTGTTTTTCTTTAGCTACTCTTTTATAAGACCCTTGCTCATCTATAAATCATCTTGGTAACACAAAGTCCACTGAAACCACAGCAAACTGGAGGGCAATATTCACTGATGGCAGAATAGAAAAGAACATCCATAGAGGTTCACACAGTGTCAAGCCTCCTGGCAGAGCTGGGCAGGAAGGATCACCAAAGAGGCCAGAAAAGTTTGGTTGTGCTGGAAAGTGAATTCAGGTAAAACATGAAGCTTCTGAGTAGCTCCCTATCTTCTGGCATAAATGGTTCTATTTGGTTCTATTAAAAAAAAAAAAAAAAAAAAAAGCCAGCACTAAAAAAATACCCTAACCAAGAGAAAAATCTCCCCAGCATAGATACACAAGGAGAAACCCTTGCAAAGTGAAAAGTTGGTTAGTTGTTTGTTCTCTGAGTTTTTGGTTGTTTGGGGCAGGAGGTGGGGAGAAGGTTGTTGTTGTTTTTGGTTTTGGTTTTCTTGGTTGTTTTTGTTGTTATTTGTTATTTTGGGGGTTTATGGGGGACGGTGGTTTTTTTTTGGCTTTGGTTTCTTTTTACTTGTTTTTGGTTTCTTTGTTTGTTTGTTTGTTTTGTTGTGGTTTATTGTGTGGGTTTTTTTGTTATTGTGGTTTTTTGGTGGTTTTTTTTTTTT
>VWYO01000345.1:3872-78890 GCA_013400275.1 Rhadina sibilatrix
GATATGCACTTTGCAAAAAGAAAAAAAAAAAAAAAAATACAGTCCAAGGTTCTCAAAATTTGTGAAATTTGTGGCTCTGCCAGCTGTAAGAGGTCTTCTCCCAGCTCAAATCTGGGCATGCGTGTTTTTCACACACACTTAATCTTAAATGTGACATTCAAAAAGATGCTCTGGACCTTTTACCAGATCTTGTCCTGGGAAAGTATCTGTCTATTTCACCATGTGCAAGAGTGTCCTCCAATCTGTTTAGAGTTCCTCTTCTGTTCATAATCATGCAAGTATCTCAGAAATGTTATTGAACACTGACACTATGGAGAGTTTGATATGTGGTACCATTTGTTAATTCCAGTTCCTTCTCCCTGCTCCATATCAAGGATGTAGGATATTCATGAGTGCTTAAAAGCATCAGTTCAAGATGGGTCAAGCTGAAGTGAGTTTTTTCAGCACTTCTTCAAACTGTCTTGTCATCTGCAAATCAATGAGCATGCTGAAACAGGAATCTGAGGTCCAGACTAGGTTTTATTGCACTCCAGGCTAACCTAATAGGGGTTAGATGTATTTTAGCCCCTAGTAATACATGTCAAAATAATTGGCATCACATCCTTATCTGTCTGAGGGAAGACTTTGAACGAGCAGAATGTGAAACATAAGGACATGTCCACTGGGACCTAACCACATAGTAGAAACAGACTAGATCTAGATTTCTCTCCTCCTCTTGTCCAATTTTCCAGTCTCCTCCTCTGAAGTTTCTATGATAGTTCAGGTGACCATTGTCTTGGTCACCAGTCTGGAGCAACATGAGAACAAGCAAGAGAAAGGTATGTAAGGCAACTTCACACATCACTGTGGTGATCATAATGTTTTAATGTAGATATGATTAATACTTTGGTAAAGGGCTATATCAATAAGTCTTTCTCTCCTGGAATCCAAACCCGTCATTAAGTATTGTGAAGATATCCTAGAATAACTTCCTAAACTGGGTTTTAAATAGGACTTTTTTTATAAAAAAGGCCTCACCTTTGACTAAGCAAAGGTTACAGAAGTTGCAGCAAGGTGCAGTATTTGCATATTACACATTTCACAGGTAAAGCAGCGGAAGTATCTACAAATTTTTGAGCACTGGGTTGTTAGATCTAAATGTAAGTTATAAAAGTAGAAATGCTAATGGTCTCACCATATCTGTAGGCAATATCCATCCATATACCTTGCTTCAGAAGGAAAAGATTCTTTTTGAACACATTGAGAAAGAAAATCTAGGAATCCTGAATATGTGGCTGTTTATTTAAACAATATAACTGGAGTGAGCACCCATGATCATACTCTGAAGCATTCTAGAGCAGGCAGGAATGAGTTATCTATTGCTAATGGCACATGCCTGTGAATGAGGTATTAAATTGGCAAAATTAAGAATCATGGTATGTAAATGATGCATGCAGTACTCTTTACTGCCCGTTGTTACCACTCCAGCAATTATTTCTCATCTCAAGTGCCTTGTGAAGCTATAGAATCTGAGGGTAGCCAGATTCCAGTGAGCAAGAAGATAGGTATCTTATCAGTGATTATCAAAGGCAAGCTTCATATCAGAAAATTCTTTAAGTCCTATTGGTCATCCAAAGACTCAAGGATAATATTTTCAAGTGGTAAAAATCACCTTGTCTCAGAGGCATCATGACCTAAGAAAACATAAGGAGCACTATGAGTAGGATGTTTTGTGCTGTCATGTAGCGACTGCAGACTGAAAAACAGCTATGTGGCAAAAGTAGAAATTATACAGAGGGGTTAAAGGCCTTTATAGCAGTAAAAATATAACACTGGTGGGTAGTGAGCAAGAAAAGGAAGGGGGTTTGTAAGCTATTATTAGTGACAACCAAAAAGGGTGCTACCAGACCAATGATGAAATGGTATGCTAGAGTGAAGCATAGAGGCAACTTGGAGGATATAGAAATCCCAGCTTTGCAGCTTCGTAAAGGGTACTGCAGAAGGCAGAAGTGATCTAAAGTATACAGATCAGGAAATAACATTTTAAGGATTTTAGCTTATTCAGCCCAGATCCGGTATGACTATTCAAGAGAGCATTGGGTAGAGCAAAAGGTCTCACAAGCCTATTAGCAATGTCTCCAGACATGCAGCTTTATAACAATGTTACACATTCAAGAAGAAAGCTTGTTTTCTGGGAAGAAAAGTTTATTAAATCAAGTTCTGACCTTTTGAAGCTTACGGAGCCACAGTTCTCCACTTAAACCCGCACACAAGCAACATCTCTCACACATGGCTCTATCATCTTCAGTCCTAAATTATACAACTCCAAATTCTTAAACAGACAGATGTCACCAAGTAGGACTGTTAAAAGTCAGCAGTAGAACTATTATGCACACAGCAAGTGTACCTGTATGTGCATTTTGTAGTGTCAAGTTATTGCACAAACTTTACCTGGGTATTCAAGTTATTCCTTTTTTCCTGTGTGATTCTTGAGTAAGCTTTAACCATAAAGGTCAGATTATAGACCTTGAACACTTCAACTAATGGAAATAACTTTCATGAAGAAGCATTGTTTGCTGTGTTTTTATAAGGTGCAATCCACAAATGGAAAACACTATCTCTGTCACTGTATTATGCAATGACTTGCAAATGGGCCCAGGACTGTTGGTAGCAGCATTTCCAAGCCAGGCAGGCAAGCCTGTTTAGGACACGTACAGGGACCAAGTCTGGGATTCTGGACTTAAAAGCATCAAGTCATCCCTTATGGCAGAATGAGAATTGGAAATTACCACTGAGGCATTTACAGATCCATACATTTCTGTGCAGCATCTAGCCACCTGAAAACTACTAATAAAGATGCTTGCACAAACATTCTTTAAAGCTTTCTTACAGAATTTTACCCATTTAATCTAAAGTGTGGGTCAGCACACACTTTAGATTTGTCATCATAAGGGCTTCAGTTCCTTTCTTCTCTTGGGTTGCATTCAACCTTATCAGAATTAAGTCTCCAAACCAAATGGATAGAAAGCACCTTTTTTTCATAAGAAAGTTTAAGAAATAAACTTTAAGGAAACATTTTGTTTCAGTTACCAAGGCAAGTAGATTTTAATGCTAAACGATGTCTACTACCCTTCAAATTTTGTAAGAACCTCAGATACAAGGAATATGGAAGTTATACACTGTATGCTTGTGGTACATTACACTAGAAATCTAGACCAAGAAATTAATTTTTCTCTGTGTTAGTATTTTTTAGATGCTGATGCTGTTGCATAGGTTTCTAATTTGAGTGTCAGCTCTCAAGCTGACACTAAAGTAATAAGAATGTCATCAGAGCAAAATACTTTATATATTCAATTATTGCTTGCAGATTTTGTTAGAACATAAATTTTCTACAACTGAAGGTAATAACACATTAGAATTAAGTTTCTTTGGGGTTCTTTGCAGTCACCAGTAGCATTTAAACAATCTTAAAAATTTATATAAAACATTATATAAAAATGTATATAAAACATTATATAAAATTTAATTTTTTGATAGTCTATTGAAAAATTAAACTTCACAAAGAAGTTGGATTCATCTAACCCAAATAAAGAATTTCTACCTTGTTACTTGTGAATAGCATAAAATTATTTCAATGATCATCATGTTTAACCATCACCTGTGTTCTCCTGTCTGAGAATCTATACAATCTATACTGATCATTTACATCTTTAAAAAATTACAATAACAGAAGTAAAAACTCTAGCTTTTCTGGGTGTAATTGTTTCACCTAATTCAGGCATCTAAGTTTTCTGTACAGTCTATGGAAAAGAAAGACCTTTCAGAAAGACCTAAAGAGTACAAAAATAGAATCTTGTACTGTTCTTCTGGAGATGGCTCTATCCATCAGCATTGTATAGAACTTTAGAAGGCTTCATAGCAGACATCCAAGTTGAAATTCTACAGTAAATATTGTCAACATGTCTAAGTGAACATGTCCATACTCACCAATTGAGATTGTAATTGCTACTTATTATCAGTGAATAAGAATCAGCATAAGATTTGTGATGTTCTATATCTTTTCTTTATTTCTTTAAGGCAGTTCTTCTAGTCAAACACTCCAATTCAGAATCAGTATTACATTGTGCTGCATGATATGTTAAACCATTTATTTATTTCCATATTTTTTGCAGAAAAATCTACTGACTGCATAAATATCATATTTAATATTGTGTTGTATTCGCTATAGTTTTCGATGCACTAAACCACTCAAAGTGTCTAATAACACCCCTGTCTAAATAAGTCACTTGAATCCAACTGCTTAAACCAAAAGTAGAATTTAATCCTAGATCCCTTAATGATGATTTCTTTACTTTCTTGACTCTAGCATCACATGACAAGCCGAATTACTACATCTAGTACTCATTTTGTAAGTCATCACGATATTGACACATTCCTTCCTTACACATGATTAGCTAAAATTCATGTGTTGAGTACAGCTTACCAGCCTTACTCTCCAGATTTAGAGTATGGTCCATCAGATTTACAGTCACTCAGGTCTAACTGGAAAAACAAGGAAAAAAAATGAGCATGAAATACACTATTAAAGAAGTCAATTAGTCTGTACACTCTACTGTCTCTGTACAGACTTAGTTGCACATCAATGAAATGTAAGAGTTCGCCAGTAACTTTACAAAAAAGACGTTAAGATGAAAGTCTATTTGTAATTTACTAAAACTGGTTTCAGAGCCTTTTTTTTTTTTATACTGGAAAAATCAAAATCGGTCATGGAAGAGCAGGAAATATGAAAATGACAGATTATAAACAGCACATAATCAGCCCCAGAAAGTTCCATAACACATAGGTGGCTCCCACTACAAAAATTATTCAAATACCACATCCTTAAAAAGAAAAATCTTTCAAAATATGAAGATGATTATGATTAGAGCCTTGTTCATATTGCTGTTAATTCTTATCCATAATCTTAGGAGAGTGTGTAAAATATCAATACATAATAGTGATTATACAGTAAGCACGCAAGTAGCAAACATGTTATCATCTATGACAAACCCAGACAAAACAGGAGAAATGTAGTTTTGTTATTGTACATCAAAAAAGGGTTTGCAACACACTAAACTATTCTGACAAACAGTTTGCCCTAAGTTTCTTAATTTCATAATTTAGTATCTTTTTTTTTAGTATTAAATGCTACCTTACCCCTCATCTAAACACACAAGTATTTCCATTCCAAAAATATTTCTGTTTTGCAGCTTTTCAGGGGCTTAACACCATCTGAAGGCCAAGACTCCAAGCAACTAAAGGGTGAAAAATTGGTCTGGAAAACTTTCTTGGCCACGGATGAAATTTGATAAAAATAGTAAGGTCCAACTTTAGGCACAGTGTACTGAGAAAACCCCAAAAGGAAGGATGGTCTATCCAAAGATTGCAAATGTGCTGAAACACACACCTTTGCTGCTATGATGTATAATGGGAACAGGCATTGTGATTTCATTATCTCCACCACTCAAGAAAAATAAAGAAATGCCTATGGTCAAAACTGGTTTGAATAATGCTTAGAATGAGAAGGCTTTGTATCCTGACCCAGCACTGCAAATATCCTATTCTAGTTTTCTTAAAATCCAGCACTGTATGCAGAAAGAGCCACCTTCACAGCCAGTCGACCTCCAGCCTCCACAGAACCAGAAGTTCTAAACAAAGAAACTTACTGAGTTAATTGGAAATAATTGTGTAATTAGGTGAAAACTACTCAGTTAAGCCCCCCGAAAAAATGAAAATAGTTTTGTGTACAGTTTGTATATGACTGAGTTGGGTTTCACTGGAGGTTTATCTCAGGTGATATACAAGAGGTCAGATTAGATGATCTATTGAACCTTCTGGCCTTAAACAGTATGAAACAATGCGAGTTTTTTATTATATTCAGCCTTGTATGCCTCTCTCAAACTGCAATGCTATAAATTATTAAATATAATAAAAATTTTTAGTCACTTCGTTGCTACATTTTTTAAAGAAAACGAATAAACTCAGGTTTAATATTAGGAATAAACTACCTCTTTAAGCTACAAGTAATATAGAAAGAAATGATCAAAACCATTATAATTTAAAGTATGGTTGAAAATATTTTATTTAAATATTTTAAAATTAGTTTTATATGACTTGAACTAATTTTTGCTTTCAAAGGTAAAATTTACATTCTTTCACTCAAAAATTGCATATTGACTTTTTTTCAGATCTACTCAATATTTTAACTGAAGATTTACTAGAGTCAGCCTACATTCTGAATGAAGCTTTTCTGTTTACCAAAGTTTCTTAAGTATACCAAATAATTCTAATATTTTAACAACTTTTTGAATATTCTTCTTTTGCAATAGTAAAAAACATCCTACCAGGAGTGATGAAATCACCCCATTATATTTCTTCAGCTGCTTACTCCTGACTACTGTCTGTTTCAGTAGTTTACAGCCAGTCACACAGTGAAAATAATTTATGCTGAAAATTTATATGTCTAGATTTATATTTGGAAATCAACTTGAGGGTAGGTAACTGTTCTTTATTTTGTTTTGGCTTTTTAGTGGGAGGAATTTAAAGGGAGACCTTCAGGAACATATTTCAATGTTCTTGGGTGTGAGTTCAGTTTATCATTGCCAACAAGGCCTTGCATGAGTTTTTAAAGAAATTAATTTGGATAGTTGGATTAGTATATTAATATAGCTTAAACTCAGAAAGAACCATTAAAATTTTCTAGTCTGATATGAGATATATGATGATCTTTCAGTGTTCACCCAAAATGTATTTGAGATCAACAGCCTAGGTTAAATCACAACTTGAGTTTTGCTAAAGTAATATTTTTTAATAAACTTCACATATTTCTAATTCTTGGTTGTTTTACTTCAGTTTACAGATATTTGTTCCTTCTTATGCATTTACTGTAGATTATTGTTTATAAATACACCTTCAAGTGCTTTAAAGTATTATGACATCTTTTCCCTGTTATTTTTTTTCAGAAATGAAGTAAATTTAATGCTTTATTTATTCCCTCAAAAGCATTTTCTCCTACTCTCACAACATATTCTTTCCCCTACCCTAATAATTTTAAATTGCAGATACTTCCCTGAGAAAATGTATTTTATATCTCTCTTATCATGATTGTATACATAAGGAAGTATCTTACCTACTCCCTGCTGCCCTACTTTTACATTCCAGGGATCACATGAGGCCATGTCTGATGTTCATGAGAGTGATGCACATTCCTGCTGAACTGTAGTCCATGGAATTCACTCTCATCTGTGATGACGAAGATGATCAGTAAAAGCGAAATGGGTCATAACACTTCTGTTGGCAAGGAAAGAAATGGGGGAAAACAATGTAAGTTACTGGTAATTTTTTATTTTTTTATAAGATTTTTGCTGCCCTCTTTTACCCATTGAGCAAACAGGGAGTAACTGAGTTTTGCCCCATATCATTCAATCTTAATGATTGTCTCCAGTTTAGTTTCTCCTTTTCTGCCCTAATTGTCTGTTGCAGCCCATATACACATAGGAATAACACAAAATCAACAGAGACAACATTTACTGCCCGTGTTTTAGTAATCAAAATCCAAAACTAATCTCTGTTCTCTGTCAAGGAAAGTGCATAAATCCAGGGCCTTTCATTATTTTATCCTTGTAAAATGTTCTGTTTTCCAGGTAAATACTGACCACTATAACTTTAGCTTTTCAAAAACTGATTTTGAAGATATAACACAACTCAATTAAAAAAAAAATCTATTTTTACAGTATTGTTAAAACATGTCCCTAAAACCTCATTTTTTATCTTCAATGTTATATTGTCCCTATGTGGTTTAATGTTCTAGTGAACAGTTGCAGGTGCTTTGATGTCTCCAATTTGTGGACCATTACAAAAACCAAAAAGTTCATAGTTTCTACTAGACTGAACTTAGATTAAGGCTGAGTTGTACATATAATTTCACTGCGTGACATTTTTCATATCAGTATAAGTTTTCTTCCCTTTTAGTACACAAATGAATAACAGTTGCTACCAATACAGCTAGAGTATATTGGGGAAAGTTTTACCAATTTAAGTTATTCTGTCACCAGAGGAAACTGTATAAGAGTAAGGAGATCATCACAAAACATGACCGAAGAGTGAACTTTAGGTTGTGTTCCTGATTGCTTGTGGCTGTATTATGTTATACAGGAGTGTGGTTATGTTGGACACTCATTTCCTGAAATCTCGTGAGTGAATAATAAACATTTTGATATTAAGAAATTTACTCAAAATATTCTTATGAACAGGTGTAATTCATTATAGAAATGCAAATGCACCTGCTTTAGATTTGATGGAATAAACTGTGCTCATTACAATGCCTTTCTATCCCACATTCATTAGAACAGAGGAAGTGGCAGAAGAATTTAAAGGAGGGACAACTTTATGAAACACCAAGCACAAAGGGAAATTTCCCAAATGTAATTTTTGATTTAGACTAGAACAGTGAATGGCATCTTTCTTCTAGCTGGTTTTGGCTAGAAGAATTTGATAGATTTGATGTTATTCATGGTAGGTAGTGGGGGGCTTCATTTTTGACTTGTGCTGTACATCAACAGTGTTGATAATTCAGGGATGTTTTCACTACAGCTGAGCAGTGCTTACAGAGCATCAAAGCCTTCTGTGCTTTTCACCCCACTCCACCAACATGCAGGCTGGAGTTGGGAGAGGACACAGCTGGGACAGCTGACCCCAAGTGAGCAAAGGGCTATCCCACACCATTATGGTGTTATGCTCGGCATAGAAAGCTAAGGGAAGAAGAAGGAAAGAGGGACATTCAGAGTGATGGTGTTGATGCCTTGGGAAGGCTGAACTGGAACAGAGACTGGACAGAGCTACAGAATAAAGTAGATATTTATTAAAAGACCTCTAAGGGTACACGTTGGGCAGCACAGGAGCTTGACCAGCGCTACACCCAAGGCGGACTTAGAATGGTCACAAAATGGACGATCAGTCATGAGGTCTTACACTTTTATAAGTTTTGGTCCACTTGCATATTAGGGTTTAATTGTCCAATTACAGCTTCAGGTTGTGAAGCTTCATCCTTCTTGTTTTCTCTCTTCAGTCTACCGTTGTTTATGTGTTTCAAGCTTTTGGGCTTGAAAGTAATATTCGTTATCCTTGGTCTTCAGCAGGAAAAGGATTTTTTTTTTTTTTTTTTTTTAACTATTCTGTGAATAGAGCTTACTAGCACTTAATATGAGACTCAGAACTATACCCCTAGGCAGCACAGAATCTGAAAAACATGAAAGCTAAAACTTAAGGCATCAATGTATGACTTACCAAGTTACTGCTAGGCATGTTGGAGCTCTGCCTTCCTAGAGATGGCTGGGCACCTATCCATCCATAGGAAGCGGTGAATGAATTCCTCAGGGCTTTTTGCTTGTGTTAGGGGCTTTTGCTTTACCTATAAATGTGTCTTTATGTCAACTCTTGAGTTAAAGCACTTTTCTGATTTTCTCCCTGATCCTCTGGGTGAGTAGTGAATGAGTGGCCATGTTGTGCATAGTTGCTGGCTGGAGTTAAGCCATTATGGTCCTGCTTATTGATTATGTCTCCATTCTCAAGTAAAACTGTGAACTTGAATAAGAACATCTTTCAACAGAAGGCAGATAAACACTTTGCAACTTTAAGAATGATCTAATGGTAGAAATGAACAGTGTCCCCTTTTGGGTAGTCAAAAACTCCCTTTATATGCAAACAGTTCAATTATTTTTGTCTGATAAAATGAAAACTTTCACAGAAAGACACTTCATATGCAGGGCTGTGTCTTTTCTTTCTTTATACATAACAGGTAGAAAGGCACTGATTCCTCTGACTTGTCACCTGAATTCTCACAAAATGTTGATTTGAACCTTGCCTGAAATCTATCAGGAGATAAATGTGGATAAAGAATAAGAACAGTACCACATGAAGTCTACGAAATATGAATCCCAAGGGTGGCACCTCTTTTCATTCAAGCAGGAAAACAATAATTAAAAGCATCTGATGCATTACACAAGATTTGTTAATTAATTAAGTGAAAGTTGTTTGTCCTTTGCTATAATAGAAAACACAGTACATGGCAATGTACAACAGAATGTATGCTAATATTGGCATGAAGTTGCAGGCTCACACTGCTGGTACAAATTCTGGCATGTTTTATAGGTCTGATCTGAACACAAAAGGCATGTATAACGAGTAACATTTACATGTTATAACGGGTGTGAAAATTCTCAACATGCTGATAATTAGAAACAGTGTTAGAGGTTATTAGTAGTTGATTGTCTGATGTGAACTTTTTCTGAAAGACACTGTGTTAACAGTGATATCTAGCCACAGATCTAGTTCATTGAACACAAAAATCAGAAAAATAATAAAAAATATTTTCTCAGAAAACTTTTCTCTTTTTTTTAATTTCCCTCACTGAATTTTGTTAAAGTGCTTTAAAAGGGGCTATTATCCTTTGAGCACTCAAACATGGCTTATGTAAAGCAACAATTTTCCTATTTGTGGTCAGCATACCTCAGCATCAGTAATGTACTAGGCACAGATACGCATACAGATATAAATACTTTGGTCTACACAAGAGTAATCATGAGGCATTTGATAAAAACAAAAACCAGACCAAAAAAAAAAATTACTCTCTGTGCCATGTATACAAGTCACTACATATTCAGTTGCATTTGTGTTATCTCTGAGGATTACCTTTAAGGACTGTACTCCTAGTACTAGTTTTTCCTTTGTTATAACTCAAGAGAAAATGCTGATGCCCCAATTTAGTTTGTATGATCTGGAGGGAAAAGCTAAAAAGCAATTATACCTATCTGCATGGACATAAGATATTCAGCAATGGACAAGTCTTATGTTTTTAGTGCTGAAGTAAGAAATTGCAAATGCTAGCCACAGGTCTTTGACATATCCAAGGCAATGGGCACAATACATTAAAGTTAGGTAGTTTTTCGTCATTGTTACTGCATTTGATAATCTTCACTCATTTCAAGGCAATACTCCCAAGTGGAAAATCTTCTTCATGGAGATTTGTTTTTCTCTACATTGCATAATGACCTGACACAAATTAAATAGCAACATTTACTTTAGGATTATAGGGCAGTGTGAACTTTATATTTTATAAAGCAAATGAAATTTGTCATCAGACTTTAGTTGCTTACAAATTTTACAAATCCTTAAATGTAATACAAAAAATAAATGAAGGCAGAGAACCATCTTCTATGTCCCACTGTTAAGTGTAGAAATATCTTATTCTGTCAATGTGATTTCATAGCAGGATGAAAAATGTCAAAAGTGGGGATGACAAATCAGTCTAGTGAGGAAAAATGACTCTCAGACAAGAAATGTCATTTGTCATGATTGCCATTTGACTGCACTTTCTCCTGTCTTCTCTTTCAGATGAATGTTACTTTGCCATTAATTTAAAATTATCTTAAATCAAAGATGGGTTGAACATGAAAAGCAAAGGTACTCATCTTTTGAAGTTTTGCAATATGCAGAAACCTATTCAAATGTAAACTTACTGAAAACTGACATACATATTATAAAAAAGGTTATCATCATGAATTGTTAACTTAGAAAATATTATAGTTCTTTAGTTCAAAAGTCCATTTTCCCTAAATACAGGCAACAGCATGGCTTTTGTTCAAAACTGACACAGCTGAGCACAGCACTCTGAGCCACTGCATAATACGGGTGGTAATTAAGCCACAGCTTCAAGGTTGCATGGGCACAAGACAATTCAGCCTAATGAAGTATCGATTGGCTGCAGCCGAGGTAAAACAAGTTGACATTCATTTAGAGGTAGCAATGCGAATATACCACAAAGCCACCAAAGAAGCAAGGGGAAAAAAAAGCAATGAAACTGAATTTTAATCTTGCAAACACAATTAAGATTCTTATTTACAGCATGTTGCTATCACTTAAACTAAAGCTAATTGCATACTTACTGCCCTGACATCAGATTCTTAAATCATCAGAAAATATATTCACAGGCTGTTGGTGAAAAGCATCAGGAAGTTCAGTGTTTCAATTAGAACCTGTCCTAACACATCAAAAACACAACTGCAAAAAATACTCAGAGTCCGCTTAAGTTTCCACTTTATTCACACAGCTGAGTTTATTTTAAATGCTGTGATAAACTCCTCTGTAACACAGGTTACTTAATTACTAAGGACAATACTTTTACCTCTTAATTGAATAATTGCAAGTAGATTACTTACATTGTAATATTATGCAAACATTCAATATAGTTTTTAGGATTAATTTTCTTTCCTTTCCCCTCTTACTTTATTTATAAAATCATAGCCTTGACCATATTTGTCTTGTGCACATATATATATATAATTATGATATTCATAAAATGCGTATATCAAGGTATAAATGTACATCTTTAAACTTACTTTTGTAATAATTTTGTTCCTAATCACTAAATTTAATTTTCTAAGGCATGAGGTGCTCTCAAAGGCCACAAGATGAGTGTAGAATTTTTGACATTTGTATCAGAAAAATCTCCAGTAAAACAAGAAATTACTTTTTAGTAGTACTACAAAATCTTCAGGAGATTTAGAATGCGGATACAAATCTCAAGGTGTTAATTTTTTTTCTGTGCAATATTATATTTAAATTAAAATTCCTGAAATTTTACCTATGGACTTTGAGGTTGAAATCTACTAATTTGTAGAGTAGATTATTATTAGTAAACTACTACTAATAAGTAGTTTAACAAATCCAATGAAAAGTTTGTAAGAGAACAATATTAATTAAAAAGACAACTCAAAAAGTAAAAACAATTGAATCCTTTCCAGATTGTATTACTGGTTAAAAAAGTTTCTCAGGAATTTCTTTTAATTTGGATTGTTGACTTCTAATTTAAATAATTCATCAGCATCCTTTTTCCTGAATTGTTAGCATAAAACAAAATTTGCCAAAAAACCTTGTAACTGTTGCTATCATTTGTGACTAAATCCTTACACTTCACAAACAGAACTTCAGAAATTGCAACAAATGTATTACATTACATCATTCTAACAAAACCCTCCTTATGAAGCTGAAATGTGAACGTATTATGAGTTTTTGTCTTCCAAAAGTGCAAACAATTTACAGCTTGCACCAATCACTTTCATTTTCTCATGAAAAATGCCCCCAAATGACTGAGAAAGTGCTAATGTGTCTAATTGCATTATAGACCCCTCCGGCAGACAGACATTTCTTTAAAAAGTAACTCATTAAATCACTGATTGCCAGATGTTGGGATTCACATCAATTGCCCTACTTATGTACTGAATTAAGGCAGTCTGAGCACTGCAATAAACATAACCTATTTTAGTAATTAAAGTATTACTCTAAAAATTCAGAAAACTGAGATCTGCCTACATTTACTGTATGTGAAAGCTTACAGAAAATTATTTTCATCATAGCACTTGTAAACTGATTCTCAGTGTCTTTTAAAAGATTTTTGGAATTTAAAATAGCAGTCAGAGAATGGAAGAGTATTAAAAAAATAATTTCCTCCAGCACACCAGTGTTAAATACTTACAAAACAATTGTACTATATGCTGGACTCTGTGATCGTGGTCTACCTTATCAACTAATCATCATGTTATGTGGAAATCATGTAAAAGAAACTTCATATGTTATCATTGTAGATATACTACAGGATATTCCAAACTAAAAAGGTGATAATTTTAGTTTCTCTCGGTGGAAATGTCTGTGGTCTCTTGAAGCAAGGTCAGCACACTACGTAACATGAGACGAAATACTACTCCAGAGCTGATCTACTACTTGCCTATAAAATTTCCCCCTTCTGCTGTGTTCAAGTCTCTAACCACATCCCCCATTACCTGTGAGGTCTACGGTCTAGATGGAAGTGGCAGATAGAATTTCTAGCCACTAGTACTTTTGTTAAAAGTAAATATTTATCTTGGCAAGGACTCTTCTGAGCCCACATCTCAATTGTGAAGTAATAATGAGAAGAATTCAACCCAGTATCAGTGCAATGGGGATTCCTGAGGCAGAAATGTTCAGTCCAGCAGACTTCAATCCCTTTTCCCAAAAGACTGCAGAAAGAATCTCTGTCCACTGGAGATAAGCATTTTGGAATTAATGGCCATTTACAAATGCTTTCCTTTCGGCAGACTACCTCTCAAGCCACTAGTGAAGAAACTGTGCCCCAGTAAATGGATTAGGGAAAAGCACAGATTACTTTTGAGACAACTCATCAGCCTAGTTGCTGTGAGTGGTCTGGATAGACTGAACATTCTACTTGAAGAAATGGGGCATATTCAGGTAATATCTTAAGGCCTATGACTGTTCTTCTGAAGAATTTATTTCTTTTTCAGGAGCCAAGTTCTCTCTCCATATCGAAAACACAAACTCCTTACTGCTCTTCCAGAATATCCTGTACATAGTGTATGCAATTGTATTACTATTAAACAGAATTTTGTTTAAGCATTCAAGTCAATGTTAGAAACTTCATTTTGGTCAACAGTTCACATTTACACATCTTCAAAATTATTAAAAAGTAACAAAATAATAGCAAAAAATGCTATTTTTTATAGTTTGCCTATTTCAACAGTAAAAATAAAATGATGGTGTAAAGTGAAAACAAAAATTTATTACAATAGTTCAGCTGTTTATTATTTCATATTATTTTTTATTCATTTATTATTTCACAGTGTTTGTTTATTTCATACTACAACTGTTCACATTATTAAAATTTTAATAATCTTTTATTTACTATTTAAAGATATTTCTTTTCAAATACAAGTGAAATCAGTTATATTGAAGACAATTTAAACTTTTCCTAGTGAAAAACAAGTTCTCATAGTATACTTGCACTGGTGCTATCTTGTGTTACAGTGTTTCTTATTCACAAAAGGAAGTGAAGATGAAAAGATATAGCAGTAGATGTGTTAGCTAATTTTCTGAATTTTTTTGAAATAAGCAGAAAAATTTCCCAGGAAATTTATAGTTGCTCTCCACATAAGTGTCTACTCAGAAAATCTTTATGCTCTTTTCTACCTTCTGATTTGAACCCCAGGATATTACAATTTAACATAAAACTACCACAATATCATAAAAATACAATTATTTAAAAAATGTGATGTAATTTAGGAAAAGATATTTTATTATTTAGCTCTGTATATATAAAGAATTTGTGGGCAATTAGGTTTGCCTCATCTGAAAATGGAATATAAACACTCAAAAATTGTTGTAATTATAATTTTCTTATATATTTTAAAATTATTTTTTCTCTGTCAATGCTACTCAGTGATAAAACTACCTTCTAAAATATTTTAATACACATAATACTTTTAATATGTTAATATGTTTCATCAGGAACTGTCACGATAGGACAAGGATTAATGGGTACAAATGGAAAGAGGGCAAATTTGGGTTAATATCAGGAAGAAATTCTTTACTGTGTGGCTGGTGAGGTGCAGGAACAGGTTGCCCAGGGAAGCTGTGGTTGTCTCAGCCCCAGCAGTGGTCAAGGAAACGTTGGCTAAGGCCTTGAGCAACCTGGGCCAGTGGAAGGTGTCCCTGTCCATGGCAGGAGGTTGCAACTAGACAGTCTTTGGGGTCCATTCCAACCTTTTAACATCCTACAATTCCATGATTCTATGATAAGATTATTCTATTCTAGCTCATCTTAAAAAGGTTCTAAGCCTATTATGTACACTTTTATCTTTTAAATTTCTTAGAGACGTAAAGTGCACTGGCAGTTCAGGACTGGAACCAGGAGTAAACTTCCAACCTGCATGGTTCTAAGCATATGCTTTATGCATTTGACCACATTTTAAATAATTTTACACTCATATCTTCTAGTAACTCCCAAGATAAAAGAAAGACAGACAAGAGAAATAAACATCAAAAAAATGCAGCTTGTGAAAGAGGAAATTTTATCTATTCCTTATTCAAGTTCCACAAGTTAACTTTAGTGAAAACATTCAGTTTTATCATTAAAAAAGAAGAACTCAAAACTACAAGGTGTCAGTCTGTCTAGTACCATAGTTACAATCCAGGGAAAGTATCTTTTACTTATTTTTAAATATTTGTTATAGCCTGCATTGTTAAAATCAGAAGGATATCTGCAAGAAAATGCTTTACGTAAAGGTTACAAGTGATATAGTGTCTCAAAGATCTAATAATAAGATAAATGTATTTTACCAGGAGGTCATCAATTCAGGTTCCACAAAAAAATCAGCAATGCTTTGACTTTTAAAAAATGTCATTCCAGTTCGTATTAGAGTAATGACTAATTTAGGAGGATGAAAGTCTCTGTTTAAATCAGTCTGTCACTATTCTTAACAACTCTGAACCTAAAGTTTTAGAGAATCAAACAGGCCCACATCAAATTTTTTTACTCCAAGGGTTGCCCTTTTTTTTTTTTTCACACCAAAGCAGATAAACATGTGATTCGTGTTGTAAGACATATACACGTGTTTAAAATTAAAAATTCATTGACTTCTAAATAGAAAAATTCTTTTATAAACATATTATTTTTGGCCCCTTCTCCTACTCTACTCAAGAACTAAGGCAGAAGTACATGTCTCAGCAGCCAATGGCACTGTGAAGAACTTTCCTTTTACGGATTCCAAGTCTCTGCTATGGCACTAAACATGCTATATTTTCATTTGCATAAATTCAAGAATTTTTATCTGAAAAGTGATTTTTGTTCTGATCTACTCACTTAAAAGAATGTTCCAGATCTCCATTCCTCAGATGGATAGAGAATGTGTTCTAATTTTTAACAAAAAATTTAATTATTATAAAATATATATGTATTTATAACCATTTACTCTCTATGCACAAAACTGTGCTTTAAATTTTTCATTCCATGGGCCCAGCTTCATTCATATAAAGTTAGCATTGCCACAATCTCATCATAATGTCAAGTGAAGACTATGGAGATTACATTATGATGTCAAAATGCAATTGCAAGGAATTTTTATTACTATTTATGGTCACCATATTTACAATATCAAATCATGATGAAAAGTGTTTCAATGTTTCTCTGGAGATGAAATTATAATGTCAAGCTGATGACAAAATGAGGTCAGTACAAATCTTCATAGACCCAATTGCAATGTTCATTGCAATGGGAAATATATGGAGACTGTCATATAAAGACTATAGAAAAACAAAGTGGACAAAAACTACTGAAACTTCAGCAAGCTTTAGAAACTATGAAGTTGGGAAAGGCTTTCAAAAATATCTTCTGAAAAATTTTCCCTAGTCTTTCTCCATCACAAGTTTTCTTCAGGTTTGTTTGGTTTTTTTTTCCTCCCTAGTGTCATCACTGATCTAGGCTTTTCTGGATTCTGTGTCCATGATTCCAAGATATTTTGGTTGTTGTTAACTTTTTTCCAGTCCTTGTTTTACATAGCTCCTATTGAGTTTTCCCTTCCTCAGCCCCTAAAGTATATTACAATTTCTCATCTGCTATTATTGAAATCTCAATGTAGTATTTCCTTCATTTTTCTTTCCTAGGAATTTTTGATCCCTTTCCTGACCACATTAAGACCAGCAACTGCAAAATGCTCCTAACACAGGGTTTGAAGCCTGCTTCTTACTGAACTCCCTACTGATGCCGAGTTTTGTTTTGATTGTTTTCTTTTCTGTCTCTACCACAAAAAAATGTACTGCCTATTCCACTCATCTCCTGAATTACTGTCTGATTTTGTATCATCTTTTCCAAATTTTCAAGTTCAGATCTTTTCTGTACTCTTTCTTAGCGCACGAATTTATCCCAAATAGCTTTATTAAGTCTGATTATTATCTCCATCTCTCTTTTTTACAGTTCACATGTTACAAACAGCATTCATGCCTCCTGTGTATGCAGACCTGGGTTCAGCGAAAATTTCTTTTAGAAACTCTCTCTCTGATAATTACCCAGGGGTAAAGTAATATTTAAAAGAATATGTGAAATTTTGCTTGGCAATAGACAGTGTTATATGCCTGAAATAGGCTACCTTCATTTGGATAAACTTCAGTTTGTAAGATAGTGTCTGAATCCTCCTTGTATACTTGTACAGATTGATGCTAAGCAAATAACACCTGCAATATTATAAAACTATTTCCAATTAAAAAAAATATAAAATCTTAAATTCAAAACTTTTGCATACCTCTATCTTAGTCAATTTCTATCTCTAAATCCATAGGAGGTTTTTTCTTTATTTGAATTATCATGATAGTATATATGTCCCACTAATAGAATATAACCTATATTACATAAAGGTAAAAAAAAAGTGTCCCATCATCACCATTAATATTGTGTTTTGAAAATGCATTTGCCAGGAACAAACTATGATATTCTAAAAAATTTAAGGACCATAAAATCCACTGACAGGTAACCTGATTGATGACCCCAGTGCCAATACAGAGGTAGATCAGTACAGACTATACTCTGGTGATATCTTTAGGGCATATTCATCTTCCCTCTTTTTACACATTTTAATCCTTCTCTTATTTGAGTGTCCTCTTCTAAATTAAAAGGTATTTAAAATCATAATATTGTTACAGTTTTCTAAATCAAGAGTGTACAAAGACTTAACATTTTTCCACTTGTTTAAAGCTGGTATTCATCAGAACAGCATGAATAACAATATTATCTGCACTGAAGCAGATTATTCTCACTTCTTCTTAAATAATAAATTATATTGATGTGATTTATCCAGAACAAGTGCCATAAATATTTTAACCTAATGCTAATACCAATCAACTGGAATGTTTAATGCAAATGCAAAAGAATATATTTATCATAATTTCCCTATTTTAGAATTTATCTCCTTTATTTTTCCAGCACCAGAATTTGCATGACCTTTTTCTCATAAAGACAATAATAGAATAGCATTGTAGGTTCTTTTCTACCAAGCCCACAGTCTGCTCATTGGCTTTAGGTCAGTAAAGTTTTCCTTTCTTTGATGTTTAATCTCCTTTTCCTTGGTTTAAAAAAATTGAATGATTTTACTGAGTTAATGTAAATTTTAAATTTCTCTGTTACCATTCTGGATTAGACATACTAAAACTGTAAATTGTATGTTTTAAAAGCATTTTGAACCTGTTTTTGTTTTCAGCATCTTTTTAAAACTAGGAAGAAAAAGTCATACTTGATTATTAATACAGCAATATAATGCCTCATGTACTCTTTTAAAAAAATTAAAAAAAAAAAAAAAAAAAAAAAAAAAAAAAGGGGAAAAAGCAAAACCCCCAATATTAATATAAAAGGAAGTAATGTACATGTTGTTTCAGTAATGGAGAACTGACACGGACAAGTTTTTTTCACAAACTTGACACATAACTAAAGATAAAGGCAAGAAGTATTGGGCATAAATAAAGTAGGAGTATATAAATCAAAAGTAATTGTCAACATATTTAAAAAGGAGGATAGGTTTTACTAATACTTCGTATTTTTGTAAAGGGTTACCAAATAACCTATGTTCAAATATCTTAGGTACATCTAGATCCAGAAATTGATATATTGTACAGAAAAGTGAGAAGGAGTAAAAAAATAGCTAAACCAGACTTTGAACCCTCACAGATTGTGAATATTACAACCTCCTTTTCCTCATGTACTTTCCTCCTCACTGAGGAGCAGAGGATTATTGATGACATATGGAATTTTGCATCCACTGCTTTAATACAATGCTATTTTACTTTTATCCATTCATCAATTTACCAAATTACTACTTTTCTCTTCATCAAAGCAGCATGGAAATAGGTGTGAGGTCCTGTAGAGTCATCTTTACACAGGAGTTCTGATGTATGATGAAAGGAGGGATGCACACATATTATATGATAGTATCATAATTTTGAAACTGGAGAATTTCTGTTTAAAGCATCTCATAATAGAAAAAATATACTCTACATTGTTTAATAGTGTCAAATGTAAAGCTTAAAGTCATTGCAGTAACACATGTTCTAATGTTGCTCAACATTATTACCATGTCCAGATTCTTGAATACAAGATTGAAATAACAGGGATGTTTGAACCAATGGTTAAAGTACAAACCAGGAAAACTATTGTCCATTATAGACATTAAAATATGGGTTGTATGCATTGATTTGCTTGTATGGCCCTTATATGGGCTACCTTTGGCAAACAGTCTGATTTTCAATATTTGGTAACATAAAGATGAGTGTGTATATGGCTTGAATATACCAAATTGTCTACAGTGTATCTGCCCCAAACTGATAGATCATATTAAAGAGAATCATGAACATCAGCCAGATGAAACAATAATCAGAGATTGTAGAACTATAAAATATCTTGAGATGGAAGGGACTCACAATGAAACATCAAAGTTCAGCTTCTGGCCTGCACAGGACAGCCCCAGGAATCACACCATGTGCCTGAGAGCATTGTGCCAACGTTTCTTGAACTCTGTCAGGCTTGGTGTTGTAACCAGTTCCCTGGGGAGCCTGTTCCAGCCCAACCACCCTTTGAGTGAAGAATCTTTTTCTAATACCCAGCCTAAAACTCCCCTGACACAGCTTCAGGCCATTGGGTGCTGACACTGATCGCCATACAGCAGAGATCAGCGTCTGTCCCTCCTCTTCCCCCACAAGGAAGTTGTAGACTGTGCTGAGGTCTCCCCTCAGTCTCCCCTTCTCCAGGCTGAACAGACCAAGTGACCTCAGCTGCTCCTCATATGGCTTCCCTTCTATGCCTTTCACCATCAGCCCTCCTTTGGACACTCTCTAATAGCTTTAAGTCCTTATTACATTGTGGTGCCTAACACTGCACACACCACTCAAGGTGAGGCCTCCCCAGTGCAGAGCAGAGCAGCACAATCCCCTCCCTTGCCCAGCTGGTGATGTTGTGCCTGATGCACCCCAGGACACAGCTGGCCCTCCTGGTGCCACGGCACTGCTCACTCAGGTTCAACTTGCCATTGAACAAGACCCCCAAGTCAGCTCTGAATGATGTTCAGAGGACAAAGCACTCAACCTGAAAGGAAGTGTAAACTATGCCTGAAAATTTGTGACAGTGGAGAGAGGTGAGAGCAGCAGGCAGAAGTCTGCCAGAAGTGGTCCCATGCCCTCTGCTGTGGCTGCTTCCAGCAACTGAGCGCAGCTCACTCACTGCTGCCACAGGTACACCTTGGGGGCCTGTACCCTGAGTGAATGGGGGCTTCCTCCTGGGGGCTCTCACCTCTGGGGTGAGGAATGGCAGCACAAAGCTCAAGCACAGGATGGGGCTCTTACACAAGCAGGCTTTTGCAGGTGGGGTCCTTCATGTTGAGATGAACAGGATCTGCACCCTCCAAAACCTACAGCAGTGGGTGCATTTTTCTGTGTGTGTGTGCATGTGTTCATCCACAATTAGAAGTTCTTGGTATTAGTTATAGAAGGGTGTCTCAAAATCTCCAGGTCTTTCAATTTATTAACTTTTTCTAAGTACCTAAGTGACACGGTGTCTTCGTTATTGTGCCAGTATTGGCTGTCAATACATAGCTCATTGATGCCTAGTTAATTATATGTGGTTAATAAATTAATGAATCACTTCAATTTTGATTTGATTTAGACTACAATTTTTTTCCCTGCAGCAGCATGTCTCCACTTTCATCTGAAAAAAATCACAAATGAATCAACTGCAATGTTTTTTGTAATTTCTAGATTTTTAAACACTCCTGTGACAAAAATAGGGAAAAAAGAAGAAGGAAAATTACAAGAAATAGGAAAATACTGTTATATGTCCTATTAGTTTTCCCTGATTATGAGATGTTTCAGCTAATTCAGAAAAAGAAGACACACAAAATTCAACAGCATTGAATGTTTACAATCTCTCTAAGGTTAGCAATGTTTGGTGAGTCCACATGAAGTACCAACTAACTTTGTAATTCTGTTATACATTTGTATTAATGCATACTGAAAAGGCTTTGCTTATCGAAGCAGCAACAACATCCCTACAAGCAATAGCTAATAATGCACCTCGGGGCATAGACTGATGCTAAGAATATAGTATTCATTTTTAGACACTTTCAGGAAAGTAGAAATTTTAGACACAACAATACTGTTTTCTCTAACAAGGTACTTCATACTAAAGTGTGCATAACCCCATCTAGATGATTCTTAGCAACAAAAATGAAAATATCATTAGTGTTTATCTATTAAATACTTTTGCAATGAAGCCTGTTTACATTTCCTTTTATTTAGAGAAACCTCTTGTCCACAGATCTCTTGCTTCTAAACATTACTGAAGACCTCATGACAGCAGTCTTTTATCTTTCAATGAAGTGAAAACTGGAAAAAAATGAGAAATATAGGTGAAGGAAAAGTCAAATTAAAATTGTCACCCACAAATATAAGCTTATCTTGGGTTTCACCATTAAGATGATAAAAATGCTTCATGTTACATCGGAAGACCCACTCTTTGTGTCCATTCACAGTAAATATACTAATACTTTCCCCTAAAGATTTGGATTTCCCCATAGTTTGACAGGGGCTCAGGCAGAACACATGTCAACACAATGGTAAATGTTATAAAATTATTAACAAGGGTAGATAGGCGGAAATTCAAAATACAATGTAGGTCGGCTCTTTCCAATGTTTTCAGTTATGAAGGGAATTAAATTCCCATATCTCACTGACTTTCTCTGGGATTTGGGAACCAGAAACTTCTTTAAAAACCCTAGCTTTTATTGAAAATTCTCACAGCCACTTTGAGAACCATCCTCTTGTGTGTCAGGTGCACTTTAACTGGATTTAAAGGCAGTTACTCCTCCCCTCACTGGACTCACAGATACTCCTTTGTAAGCTGTAATGTGGGCTCTTCAATACATTTAGTTCTATGAATAATTAATGTGTCTCCTGCTCTCACCACTTGATTTCCAGTTATTTGCGTTGCATGCAGTATGCTGAGCCAGTTTCATAGCTCCTAGACTAAAATGCAGATTTCCAATCTCCTAAAGTGTAATGGGATATAAAAAGTAAGAGTTTAAATAATTAAAAAAAAAAAGAGCTGTAAACCTGTCTCACATTTCTTAAAAATACAAAAAGTAAAATCTCTAAGAAAGAAAACATAGCTGTTCTTTATGGAAGAAGAAATAGAAAATTCTATGTAAAAATTCAGTGAGCACCAGAAAGGATTTTTTATTTGATGCTTTATTTTGTTTGAGTGTGTTTTGGTTTTGTTAGTTTCTAGTTATGTCGAAAAAAATTAAAAAGCATTTGAAATATCATCTTTTGGTTGGTTTTTGTTCATTTGCTAAACGTAACTTGGACAGAGTTTACAAAGCAAACTTGTCATTCAAGCTACTCATCACACTTCATGGATGACTGAATAAAAATGAGTTTTTCAAGAGGTAACCCAAAGTACTGCCTCAGTGAACCTGTATGTACTTACATACTGGACACAGAAGAAAAAAAATCAGTTAGATGTCCTTCTAAGACAAAGTAGATCAATCTCATTGCTTCTATAAGATAATATAAGATGAATTTGAACAGACTGGATAATTTCCAGAAGCAGTTATATCAGAGCAGATATAATAAAAAAAGAGTAGCTGCAAGAAAACAGACTAGATTGAAAATGGAATGCATAACCTCTAGGCCATTCTGTAAGCAAGGAGGAGAGCTCAGGAACTTTTTATTATTGAAGTATTGAATTAAAATACTAGTTAAAACTCTTAACAAATGTTGACATATTATATAAGTTTTCATTTACTGATTTTAGAAATATGTCTTTGCTATTTATGGAAAATACTTTTCTGTGAGTGGTGTGATGAAAAGTTGTAGTTTAATTTATTCATTGCAGTTTAACTGATGAACTGCACTTAATTTAAAATAATTTGTACAAAGAAGGGAAGGAATATCTACTTCTGTTACTAAAGTAATGTAAATCTGGAGTAGTTTCTGTGGTTTCAGTGAGTTTTAATTCATGTCTTAAATTTTTGTTTTATTTTTCTGCACCTTTTTTATAAGAGAGTTAAAATTAAATAATAACTAATTAACATATAATTCATGTCTTGACCCTACCACTAAATCAAAAAATTTACTTACTAAATGCAAAATCCATCAAAAAAGAATTAGAAAATTATATCAGAAAAAAAAAAAAAAAAACAAAACCCAAAACCCTACATTTTATTATTTGCAAGACAAATATTTTTTAATTCCTTAGCATGGCATTCTCATTTTTTTTTTCTTTAGGGGGAAATTTCAGGACTCATTTCTTTTTGATTGTTAAGCATCATTCAGTTTGCCTTTTCCTGAAAAGCCGAGCTGTAAAAAAGCCTTGATCAGGGATTGCAATCTTTTCCTTTCAACTTAAAGCCCGAGAAGCTTGACCTTTTTGCTGTTCACCCATTTAAATTTCCATATTCATACCTCAGAGATACATGGGGAGTTTGCAGTTCTGCAAGTGGGTGGAAGTGATATGTCCATCTCAAGAGCAGAAAGAAGGACAGAGAAAACAGTGGGTGTACAATAACTTTTCTTCTCTACAGGAAGACTTGACATCTTTGATTCTCTCCTCTTCCCAGCATCTCAATCTGTTTGGGCAAGACAGTGCAAAGCAGTAATAACCCTCAGAGTGTTCATAAGAGGTTGAAACAAAGCTCCAGCCCATCCTCCCATCTCCAGAAGTGACTTACAGCACCTGGTTGCTGCAGTAAAGGTATAGCCATGTTCTCCTAGAACATTTTCACAAGCTCAAGAAACATACAGCTTAGAAAATCTCAACGTGTTCTCTCTCTCCTAAGTTATAGGTCTGTCATTGGACCAACATCCATAACAGATATATCAGGAACTAGTCAGCTGCTTGAATATAGTCCAGCATTATGTGACGTGTTGATTACATAAAAAAAATATATATGTAAGACTACACTCCAGTCTGAAATATAGGAAAAGTATTTCATAAACATCTAAATGGATTAAAATTCAGAATGTACAGTAGATTTTTAACTACAAGAGTAAACTTGTAGACAAGTATACCATATGTCCTTTATTTTGAAAACTTATTATATGCTTTCTAGTCTGCTCTCAGTTCTATAAATATATGTATCAGTAATAAATGTATGTGTAAATAAAATTTCTTTATACAAATGATATTTAGCTTCTTTTGTTTTGGATGCTTGTAAATATAAGATGAAACCCATACTGCCCTAAGCCAGAACGTTTTAGAGATAAGACAAAATACTCTCCAGTTTCATTATGAAGCATAATATAATCCTAACACAGCACTGTAGATGTCAACTGATCTTCTCATGAGAGAAAAGGATGCAGAAGCCATTACATATTTCATTTAAAACCTCCTGTAAAAGTAATGAGAATTTGTGTTTGGAATATTCTTGTTAAAACACAAGGTTCAGACTGACTCTGTATAGTATACTGTGAAAAATCAGCAGTTACTGGGAACAGTGGTATGTCCCTGCTGTACCCAGAAAGGGTGCTGACACCTTTTGTTGAGCTCACCCACAGCAGCCGCACCCTACAAGGGCCAGGCAGCTGGAAGCTATGGGGTGATGGCCTGGGAGGAGCCTATGGACTGCTCTGTGCTAGCCAGGAAGAATTCCCAGCAGCTCTGGCTCCGAAATGAGCACCTTGGTGTGTGCCAGAGCTTTGGAGGAACCCACAGTCCCCTCAGCAGAGGTGTGCAGGGGTGGGATGAGGGGTGCAGGCACACACCCTTGAGGGACTGCCCTGCCTCAGCCTCTCTGCCTCACTGCCTTGCCAGAGGAGTTTTCATCAACTGTATGCAACCCTTGGAGAATACGAGGGCAATTAACTCTGGAGAAGGGGGGAGTGTATGAGTTTGACACATTGTTTGTATTCCTGCTTTCCCCAATACCCAAGTCAGTGATCAAAAGTTTGCTTTTATTGGCAATAAATTGCATACAATTCTCTGACTCACACATGTTATGCTTAGGACAAGTTTGTTGCTGGTTTACAAGGTCTACCACACTCCTTTTCCATGCATTCTCTCTAGTGCTAGTGTTCAGTAGCTCCTTGAGACACACATTTATTTGGAAAGGACCCTAGAGGTGCAAGTTATTTCACTTAATGAACAACCAAAGAAATACAACATTTTAAGATTTATTGTCTTTCAATGCTATCATTTCCTCTCTTGTTAGCTTTTTCCTCTTTAACTTCTTTAAGAAATTAATACCAGCCCAAATGGTACCAGCCTTAAAATTAAATTAAAAATATCCCATCTTTATTTTTTCGTTCATCTAGAGTTATTCATATCGCATTAGCAATAGAGAGATGTTTCAAGTATTGCCACATTGAAAACACTACTGAATTTTTCCTTTAAAAAAATTCAGCTTATTTCTGTAATATTAATATATACAATGTTTTGGTCTGTAATAGGAGACACAAAATGTTTTAAATGTTTATTAAATTCTTCACTTAAAAAGTAAAATAATTAATTTCTTTAATTTTTTACTTTAATTGTTAAGTTTTACATACTCAGTCATTAATCAGAAAGAAAGTTTACATAAAAAGCAGGACATACAACCAGTCCAATACAAATAGGAAAAACTTCATTATCTCCCTAGCAATGCATAGAAATCTTAAGAAAATGTAATTGACTTAAATCTTTAGCTTTTGTACTGCCATTATTGATACATTCTCTAAGTAGAAAGAAGGGCAATAATTTCTCAGAAAGTCTGCTGTCAGGAAGACAACAGCTAAGAGTTTTCCCAGCTGATCTGCCTGAATGCTTCTTCTTAATACAGAAGTAAACATTGTAACACCTCGGAAAAGCAATGAATGATAGGAGAAATATCTTGATTTTTTATTGTAGGGTTCTGCTCAGCTGAGGCATCTCCACCTCCTCTAGCAACAAAAATTGATGCCAGTCATGTATGATAGTAGAAAACTAACATTATTTCCTTGAGCTATAGGTAGTTATTACTAAGTAAAATATTTGAATTATAAACTTGACTGGGCTCAGACAAAGAGCCCAAAACTTCACACTTGATTTGAGTTTAAATAGCTGACCATGTCTTGTTAAAACATGTTGTGTCATCTCTTTTGTCTTCTCAGAGAGAGGAAAGAGATTCAAGTGATCAACTGCAGCAGTTTTCATTCCTTCAGTATCTTTATATACAGCCCAGAAAATTCCCCAGGAAAAGACTGGCATTATATTGAGCTGTAAGAAATAAATTGGAGAAATTGATAATGACTCTTGTCTATTAAAGACTATTTCTCTTCTGTTTAGTCTTTGAAAGTTTTATTATAATACTGGCATAGATCCCCAGTCTAGAGT
The DNA here is from genome assembly GCA_013400275.1 of Rhadina sibilatrix. Classification (NCBI taxonomy): domain Eukaryota; kingdom Metazoa; phylum Chordata; class Aves; order Passeriformes; family Phylloscopidae; genus Rhadina; species Rhadina sibilatrix. The sequence continues at coordinate 31,096 of VWYO01000345.1, forward strand.
GTTGGATCTTCTGCTGGCATTGATATCAAGCCTCATTCATGGAGGCTTCCCACTGGGAAAAAGAAAACCCAAGTAATACATTACTGCTGTTCTTGCAGGACTGTGTTCTATTACCAGTGGATGATGTTAAAACCAAGATGATGTTAAAACCATCTCTGAATGCAAGTCATAGAACAGGATTACAAAACTGAAACATTGAAACCTATCAAAACGGGATTTTGAATTCTTAAAAATTCACATTGTCTATTCTCAGTCAATTCTACTGAATCCTTAAAGTATGTATTTCATATATATGGAAGTGCTTTTTAGTATTAAACCACTGTAAATCTATTTTCAGTTTTAAATAAGTTTTTTCATTATTTTTTTGAAAGAAACAAGTGCAAATGTCTTTAAAGCAAAATAATTAAGATTTTTTTAAATTTGAGAATTACGTTATTAAAATTTAAATATAAATGCAAATATTGAGAGACAAAATCAATTTTCCAGTTATTTCCACAGCAGATAAGTTCCCACCACTTTTTACTTCAAGTTATATTTTACACAATCTTTGTTCCATTATCAAGCATTAAGAATAGTTAGGATAATTGAATTGACAAGGTGTTTCTTCTAATTTGATTATATTTATAACAGGACTTGTACCACTATATTGAAATAGTCCAGGAAGGGAGAAGGAGAGGGTAGGAAATTATCAGATAAAAAAAAAAAAAATAATAATAATAATAATAATTAGAAAAGCAAGCTTTATCCCTTTCCTCTCATTTTACATTCTTCAAGCGTGCACTTGAATATGCTTATCATTTTTTTTCTGAAATTTTTCACAATTTGAATTAATTTTAAGGGTCAGGGAAAAGTTTTTCACGTTGTTTAACTAGTCTTATAGGGATAACTTATGTCCTATGTTGTCCACCCTTTATTACAGAATTTTACATGTTATTGCATCTCTGATCTCTGATCTCTGGTTTGTTCAATCTAATACCCAGTAGATTCATTTTCATACTTTCTTTTTGGATATTTGATATATTTTAAAACTATTTTATCAGGGCATGCAGAGATACTTTGGGTTTGGTGGAGGTTTGTTTTTTGCTTGTATGTTTTGGTTGGTTGTTTTTTTTCCTAATTCCCAAGAGCATCAGTTCTTTACGATTTTCTTCACTTATCTTTAAAAATGCCTTTGTTCTTCTTGTGTGTTTCTGTCTCTTTGCTTGTGACATTCCTTCTAACTATAGGTTTCCCTTAATTGGCAGGTTTGCATTTGAGTTTCCTACGTGGAATGACCCCTTGTTCCTTGTTCTGCAGTGTCAGGAAACAGAAATGTCATTGCTGATTAGGGGCCTGAACCCTCTGCTCCTCCTTCTCATACAGTAGGCAATCTTGTTCTGTACACAGTCTAGCTGCAGGGTCAGCCTTAGGGGAACTCTAAACAAGTGTCCACATGGGATACCAAAGTGGAAGGGGCACTGATAGGGGCAAGTATTCTTTGAGCTCATTTGTCTACCACAGAAAGTCTCTTCTGTCCCTTTAAGTGTAAAATGTCCACTGGCATTGCCCAAGTGTGTACATTTTAACCAGATAGAAGCATTTTTGTGCCTCTGGCTTACTACACATGTACATCAGTGATGTTAATAACATCGCTGCCTAACAATGTGACACTGAGATGTACTTCTAATGGTTGTCTTTCCTCTGACTGAGACACAAAAGCTTTCATTTTTGGTTCTGAAACCCTCTGTTAAACCAACTTTGACCTCATCCCGGGGCACGATTACCTAGTCTTGCTTGGGGCAGCTGAAACTCTAAGGATGGCCTTGTGTAGCTGTGGTTGAAAATCTCTCTGCTTAGTGCACAGAGTGCATCCTGTCTTACAACTGAGTGGAAACCTCTGCTTTTTCCACTTTTGCTCCTCACCTAGGGAAGTGGAACAAATCAGAAGAGGTAGTAAGAGAAACTACACAGAAAAGAACAGAAGGTAGTGGCTTCAAGTGGCAGGGAACATGCACGAGACCAAAACTTCTCTCCCTAAACCAAAGGATTCTGCAAAACAGAGAAACTAAAAAGAGGGGAGTGGGAATAACACTTTACTTCCTACCATATTCATAGCCTGAAGGAAGTCTATGGATGATCTACAAAGATGAGGAAATGGAAATGAAATATAAAGGACTAACTATGGATCCCTTTTACAGAAACTGAGAAAACTGATATTGCTTGGAGTATTTCAAGGATAAAGGAAGAGCTTTACTCCCTAGTGCAGGAGAGCAGTTCTGTAGTCACAAGAATAACTTCTTATCTACAGAAACTTCATATCCAACAAGTCTATGAATCCATCACATGAGCTTATAAGCCCATATGAATTTAATTTGCATTTCACTTATGAATATGAAGCATATGAATTTAACTTATATTCTTTCTGCTTATCTAAATAGTATTACAAATAAAATATTTGTACACATTAGAAAAAAAAGTTTTAAAATGTTGAACATCTGTGTGCTTATACTGTGAGACAAATATATAGATTAAGTATTAAACAAAGCTATTGCTAATATAGAATTTAAATCAATGTATAAAATAAATATCAACATTTTTATGAATTAATAGAGAAAAACAGAAAGATTTTTTTTTTTTATTTTTCAAATAAAGTGAGATACATTTTTACAAACTCCTTCAGTAAGAGTAAATAAAACCTTTTGCCACTTTCATAAAGCTGCTTTTGGAAGAGATGTAAAATTCAGCTCCTTCTGACTGGCTTGTCAAAAAATTCCCATGGCACTTTTCACAAAAGAAGGGCTATTAACTATAATATTCTGGCCAAAGTCCAAGTCATTTGTGGCTACCAAATCCCCAGCTAAAATAGTTAGTCTGCATTTTCCTCAAAACCTCGCTTTGTAGACCAACATTTTTTTCTAATAGGCAATGTCATTTTGATAGGGCTTATATGAACATTTAATATGATTATTTTGGATCAATACAGTGATCCTTTTAAAATAAAAGTAAACATAATAGCAAATCTATAAATTCTTAACAGCATTTAAAAAATCAGATATTTTGAAAGAGATTATTTGGTTATTGGCATGCCCTTCTTTTCATGATTTTTTTTTTCTCTCTCAGGAATGTTCAAGAATAAGCTTATACATAATGTAGTGATATTTGTTACCTGATATATCATCTTGACCTGGAATCCATGGGCAGGTAATAAAAGAAGTATACAGTCTCAGAATTTTGAATTTCTCCCTTTTATGGACAATTGTTTTAGATAACTCAGCTGAAAAAAAAATGTATTTAGTATCAGTTTTTTAGATGAGATGCTGTGAGAACATTTGGTTTTCAAAATGTTTTCCTTAATACTGAAATGCAGAACATCTGTTCTGTCCTAGGTCAGCTGGGAGAGCTGGAACAGCAGTTTCTTCTACTCTGTATAGGCGGAAGGTGTGTGTTATATTTGATGTTATGTGAGACTGTTTGGGACTAGCCTATCAGTGCAGTCTCAGACCAAGACAGAACCATCAGAAAATCCAGCCCATGATGTTTTCCACATGTTTTCAGCCATACAATTACCCTCCCACTTTCCCGAACACTACACATACCCAGAAATTATCTGAACTCATCTCTTACTGCTTACTTTCTAACAATGCAACTTAAAACAGCACAGTTTCACCAAGCTAAATCAAAATAGGTAGGTTTAGAGTAGGCTGACATTTTGGTAAGTAGCAGGCAATGAGGAATTGTAGTCAACTGAGACTGCTTCTGAGTTGCAGTAGGGGTTCATATTAGGCTTGACACCCTTCAATATTTATCAATTCTCTGAAAAGCAAAGACAAAATCAGAGCTGATAAAATTTATGGGATGACACAAAGATTGGCACACTGGTAAATAATGAAGACAGGCAGTCATGGGAAGTGATCTGTATCACTTGATGACTGAACCAATTCAAATCATGTACAGCCAAATACAGATATGATACTTTACAGATATATTACAAATATGATTTTGCAGGAATAAGGAGCTACAATTAGGTGAGACATTAGAAAAGTTAAAGGTAGTCATTCCAGTTTGGTGCATAGTTTATGTCCTGGTAAATATGGACATACACATTTTCCATGTAAGAAAAAAATCTTGCTTTTCCCTTTTGTCCTTACAACTCTTTTGACTCTCACAACTTCCTTCTAAGAATTGATTGGCTTCTGACCCTTTTATTTGAGTGTTTGCGTCTTATTTGCATTCAGGTTTATGATTTTACTGTTAGAGAAAAAGAAAAAATTCCATCATAAGACTTCACCAAGTTTGAATCCCATTTCTGGGGTATCATAAAGTGTCCTCACAAACCATTGGCAATCATGTACCATAGACAAGTAATTCAATATGAACCTCCATAACAATAACAATAATAATAATAATAATAATAATAATAATGCAATAGTGGAAAGAGACAGTCTGATCTGTTGATATGTAAAGGGGGAATGTTGAGTAGGATTAAAGAAGCAGTTTTATTTTTGTTATTTTGGTATGCATTTTCAAATGATTACTAAAAAAATTAGAAAGATTCAGATAAAAATTATTCAGTGTCTAGAGAAAAAAAGCTGAAGCATGAGAGACTTAAATAACTCTGGATATATCACAAAAGAAAAAAAAAAAAGTCCAGGGAGAAAGACTAGGCTTCTAAAGAATTTGTAGTCTGGTAAAGAAGGGCTAAGGGTGAATATTTTAGAGGCTGAAGAAGGAAAAAGACCAAAAAAAAAAAAAAGAATGAGTACTTATCATGAGGATGAGGGAAGTACCTAATGCTGTATTTAGGTGAAGATAGGACAGTTTGCTGTAAAATATACTTCAGTCAAACTCAAATTACTGGATTCTATGCAGCAATCAGGAGCTAAAAATCTGTTGCTTTACTTTACACAGGGGATCAGACTGGAGATCTCATCAACCCTTTTTTTGACCCTAAATTGAACAGAATTTTTTATCAAATTCAGTTGATGGCCCTGAAAATTCTGTCTCCCTTTTCATCTTTTCAAATCTCACCAGACTTGAGACTTCACCAGGGCAAGAAACTAAGCATTCGTGAGAAATCCCTGACTCAGGGAGATCCCACTGTATGTGATTTTAAAATAACAGGAAGCATAAAGCAATACCAGATGTGAAATTTCCAAGACAAGTGTGAAAGGATAGTGTCAGTGCAAGCCTGAAGCCTGAAAAAAGACATAGTCAGTCTTGGGGGGAGAAGGAGGAAAGATGTGGAAGAGGAAGGAGGGACCTCCAAGGATTAGTTTGGATAAATACGAGATTAGTATCCAAACTTCTTGGTACTTCTCCAAACTAAACTTCTGACCTTTAAGGCTTCATCCACCCATTGTAATTGCAGCTGATCTTGAAGACTCAAGCTGCCAAGGTCATGGCTATTAAGGGGCAGAGGAGGAGACTCTTAAAAAAACCAAACCAAACCAAACCAAAACAAAACAAAAAAAAAAAAAAAAAAACCAAAGCTTTTAAAAAATAATTTATGCTAATTACATTTGTGAAATAATTTTTTCTACATGTCCTAACATGGAATATCTCCATGGTCTCCATCTGTTTATCATCTAAGATGTGTTAGCAAGATGTGACTGCTCATCATTCTTCTCTCTCACAGCATGTTACAGTCACTGTAATAACATGTACAATAGAAATAAACTACTTGATCCCTCATTAGAAAATAAATTATACTGCCCTCATACATTTACTTTACTTGTAAAACATTAGAATAGAGCTCATGAAAACATTTACCCACAAGAAAATCACATAGTTAAATATGATCCAATACATACATTGCTACCTACTGTTCCTTGGAATAATTTCTCCAGCCTGTAGATAGGAGGTTTTTAAATACATCTTTGGCATTTTTCCAGTAGTGTTATTAAGCTCCTGGAATTTCCCCTTTTCTGTGGTTCCTTTATGTGTTTCTTGTCATTCCAGTATCTCCAAGTTCCTCAATTTTCACCCTATAAACAGACACAGGCAGAATGCTGATCAACTATTATATAATGGAATTTATCATGTATATTGAGTTACAATTCTTGGGGTTTTTTGACCTTTCTGATTTAACTTCAGTTTTATTTCATAACATTCTAATTATAACATTTCTGGGAATTCATGTTTTCTTTCAGATCTCTTCCACCATTTATCACACAACCTTTATAACAACACAGTCACTATAATTCTGGATCTCAAAATGGTAATCATATTGTAATCTCAGGAATGAAACCTTTCTTAAAGGATTTTTTTGGGGAAAAAACAGTCTATCAAAATTCTGGTGCTCCACTGTTATATGACAACACAAATACTTCTTGATTTACAGTGAGAGAAATATATGTTCATTTGGAAGTGGAAGTGATAATCTCCAAATAACCTCCTGAGGTAGCATATTATTTTGTTCAAATATGAGTAATATAATTAATCTTTATCCAAAAACTTCTAATCAAACTCTATAAGTTAGAAATTATTCCAAAGGATAGTCTGTTACTTAGGATCTAAGTTTTCCCAGAGTCACAAAGAACTTCATATTAAGATCTCCTTCTCACCGAATTTTAAAGCTGTGTTCCCCTTCAGGGAGAAAACAAAACCAAACCAAAACAACAACAAAACCAAAAACAAAATAAAACCCCTAAACAAATAAAATAAGACATCAAACCTAAAGTCTTTAATATTTATTGAATAAATGCATCTTACTGTAAATAATATAAATCACATTGCTATGAATACGAATGAAGACTGACCAAGGATGGATCTCAAAAATTTCCTTATTGACTTCCAGGTTATCTTCTGTTTCTATTTCTTTCTGTTTTAAAATAAAGTCCTCAATGTGTATCATTCATTCAGCAGCCGAAAATAATGGAAAATCAGAGGAGAAATATAAATGTTGTCCACTGATTTTAATGAGGTGTTAACTTTGAAGCATTAATTTTGAAGTTTAATTGCACTCACAATAAATAAAAATACATCTAATTACTTCACTGCCTGAGGATGAATATCTTCAGGTAAATCTATCCAACATATCTAAATTTTCAGTCAGGAATCAACCAATGGGATGGAACTATGAAAAACTGAGGCCATGACATATACATGAAGCACAGTAAGTGAACCTCATGCTCTATTTCAAAAAACTCATCTAAATAGATACAGATTGAAAATGCAATACATTTCTACAGAATTAAGTTTAAAAAATCTTTTTTCTTTTTCCTTCTACCACTATGCAGATATTTATAGTAACATGCAATTTAAATTCTCTCCCAACAATTTAAAAGTGTTATAAGGATTAGAAAGCATTTTACAGAAAATCCAAAAAACCTATTTCTAATAAAGTTAATTTGTGCCAGCCTCAAAAAGAAAGATGAAAAATTTGACACTCACTTCCAAAAATCTTTTTCATACAAGTCTTTTCCATAGATTTTCAATTTCAGTAAGACTTAGATAAAACCTGCAAGGTCTTAACTCACTTCTGAAATACTCCATTTAAATAATGCATTCAGTATTAAGTAGTAGTAATGTTGTTAAGAGAAGTCAGTCAATTACAATGAGCAAAAGAATGAGTGATCCCATAAGCTGGAGTAAAAATATAATTTAGACTGACAATAATAACACAAATTTGTTTTCTCACAAATTTTTAATGACTTGTACTACTGTTTCATCAAATAACATCTCACATACACAAGTCTTTTTCTCACAAGAACTTTCAAGAATTTTGCCAAACTTACTTCACTACTAACATGGAAGAATAGTAATGCTTTAACTGCTTTTCATACAATTAAGACTGAAGGAGAGGTTAAATAGAAAAAATACAGTTTCACAGCATAGAAAATATTGTTGATTAGGAGCGTGGGGAGTAGTACAAGAAGATATACTTTAATATTGGAAAAGCAAGCATCAAATATATATACTGATTTTTTTAGTGACTTCAGAAACTAGTATCTACTGTATATGGCCCATATATATATATTTATTCACTTTTGATACCGACTGAATATTTTTACCTGTTGAATTGACTAAGACATGTTGGGAATGGTTATTGAATGCACCACAAAACTAAAATTTTCTGAATGTTATGTTCAAATAACAGCATTAATACTGTCAATAGTGCCTGAGAATTTAATTATAGGTACTTGCCTCAAGCTTGTTTCCTGGCTTTTGCGAGGTGAGGGTAAGATATAGACAGCAATGTAATGGAATGATTATGTTTCTGTCTATATCTTACTACTTATCTACTATCAATCTAGTAGTGGCAAATTTAGAGGTGAGAATAGTAGTGCAGGAGGGAAAAGGATTAAGAACTTCAGTTGTGATTCTAGTTTCCAAAATCCACTTTTGAAGACATTCTTCTGATTTCCGCATTTTTATCACTCTTTTGCTACAAAAACTGCGTGTGTGACCAAAACCCCCTTAGTTGCTTCTGTTAATTGTAGATCCTGCTGTGCTTTGCTAAAGGGCTTAAGAACCACTTTACCATACGTAATTGAAACACCCTTGTTTTATGATCATCTCCATCATCACGCAGCTGGACTTACTGAAACAATATAAGGAGAGTTCTGCTTTGAGATTCTATTGCAGTAATGTTACATATACTTAACTAGCTGAAAGCAATGCAGAAGAAAAATAATTTTGATTAATTGAAATTTCATATAAATGGGTTTTTTCTTTGCAATAGACAAACCATGGAAGACTACACCCAGGATTCCCTGCCATTATTCCTGCTGGATAATTGTTAATTTTGAAAGTAAACCAAGAAAATAACACCCACATTGAATGACTCAACTCCCTCAAACCCAACAGCAAATTCTCTCTTTTCCTATGTAATCAATAATATTAAGTCTTCAGTTTTCCTGTTGTTCTTACAGCATTGTTCCACCTCCTGAAATGACATTACTTGATCTTTGCTTCAAAGCAAATGAACCAGTAGAGGGAAACTTGCAACAGATTTCCTGGAAAGTTCAACTCTTCTCCTCCAGTCTCCAAAATCTGAGCAAACATTTGGGCAACTTTTCACATCTTGTCACATCACTTACTTCTCATTCTTTTCATTATAGTACTTTTATCGCTGATAATATCACTCCAGAACAAACAGTGAAGAGAGAAACAAATATGCCCTGTTTATCTCTTTCTTCCACACAAAGTTTATTTATCTCTTTTCTCTCTACTACACTCCTCCATAATTTTTTTTGACTGCAATATTTTTTTTTTTATTTTACTAGTGGGCAAACATTTCATCATGACTGAGTATAATGCTTACATGCCAACATAAAGTTTGATCTGACAGAAACCTTACCCTTAATTTTTGAAGAATTTATTAGATATATATATATGAAGACATGAAAATCTGATCTCGATAGAGTAAATGCAAGTTAGTGACTGAACACTTTTGAGAATCTGATTTTTAAGTTATTTTCAACTCAACTTCCTAACTCTTAAATGGTTCCTGTAGAAGCTGAGATAGGGAGGAGATGGCACTACAGTATAGGGATCCAAAACTTTTGACAAAGAAAAAGAAGCTGTAGCATGACATCTGCAGGAACCTGGGCTTGTTGGGAGCTAAGGAAAATTATCTAAGGCCTTGGCTGAAAACACTTCTACTTCTGATCACCAGGTCATATGGCCACCTTCCTTGCTTCACTCTAAATTACACAGAGATCATTTATGCAGAGAGATTGTTCTTCAAATATCTGTTCTCTATATGCCTCTGTCCATGAGTAGTGGATTCTTGCTCTCATCTTCTCTTGGCTGATCCAATAGCTTGATTTTGAAATCCTTTATTAAAAATCTCTGAGCAATTGAGGTTGCCGGTCATTCCTATCTGACTGGCAGTTCTGATTTTGACAAACATTAAGCATATATCCAGACTCAAATGATTTGGAAAATTTAAGTTAAGAAAATGCTGTGGCTCAATAGTATTGATTGTCATCCTAACTTTGGTACTTGCTGCTGATTCGTAGCTCTGCCTTGCCATCTTCCTTCAGGTATGTAAAATGCCCTCTGTAATCTTGACAGATAGGCTCAATTACAATGGTAAGATAACTCTATTATTAAGAAGAGCTCTAATATAATAAATCAAACTATAAATAACCTTAAAAGACTTTTCCACACAGAGCTGTTCTTAACATATGCTTTATTAAGTAGAGTTTATAAATTATATATATCCTCTTATTCTCAGCATCTCAATTTCACCTTATGAGGCCCATTTTAAACAATAGTATAATGTCAATCTAATCAAAAAAGTCTCATTAAATATATAAAATTATATATTTCATAGATATGGGATTCAAATTCACTTTAGAAGTTTAAATTTTAATTATCTACTAAATTTTGAGTTATTTAAGAGCAAGCTGCATAGTAAACCATACTACTGTTTACTAAGTTCATTCAACTGTGCAATTAAAAATGCAATAATCATCTAATAGTTCTTTTAAGAGGCAGAATTCTCCTTAAGAAAACATAATGGTGAACAAAAAGTCTGTTCAAAAGAAGAATCTAATTTTAAATTTCTCTCTTAAGAGTTAAATCAAGTGAGATTTTGTTTTCTGAATCCCTGAAATTGAATTAACTCCTTTGGTTTTGTCTTATATTTCAGATTAGGTTTTAGCTATCTAAGTTTATATTCTAAATTTATATTCTGTCCCTTTATCAGATTATTAAAGCATCTTACATATCTGCTAAAGAGAAGACAAAAGGGTCTCTGTTTTTCTCTTTCCATCCCTCCTGACAGCCGGAATTGATCGGCTTATTTTTTGGCTTTGGTACCTCAAGGTGAGAGAAGTAGGTTTCACTGATTTGTTCTGAAGGTACTGAAATTTATGACCACTTAGATCTAGTCCAGATGTGGTTCCAGAGTTGTGGGCAGCTGCCAAAAACCTTTAGCAGCTGTGCAAATGCTTATGATCATGTAGGGAGAAGCAGTCTCTCAGGAAATTTCAGTCAATCTCACAGAGCATGGAAGCTTTGAATTTAACACAATATTCATTGGAAAGCAACTTAGTGCTGTGATCTCAGACACTCTTAGTTCAAATACCTTTCTAAAGGTATTTTTTGAATGAACTTTTGGAAAACTAGACTTCATAAGATCATTATTTATGACAGCAGTTTTCATTGAATCAGTTCCATACATGGTATCCATTATGCTCAAAAATATTAAAAACTGAGATACTGTACCTGTCCAGTCTAGCCATAAATTGAAGTGCTTTTTTCTCTTTTAGCCTCATTTTTACAGATGAAGACTCAGCATGTCTATTTGCTTCCAAAATCATAAAAACATACATTGATATTAATAACTGAGCTTTTTTTTTGCTTTTTTTTTTTTTTTTTTTTTTCCGCTTGCCCCTCACAAGTGTCTGCATTCACAGTTTTTGTGTGNCTTTAATGGTAAACGTGAAGCAAATATATAATACATGAGGTGTTTCTTCATTGCTTGTGAAAATCATATACTTCAGGCTAGTAGCTGGGATACTGGAGAGAAAAAAAATAAGATTTTGAAGGTCTGCACCAGAGGTTGCTATAGAGGTGATAGTTTTATATTACAATTATTTCCTTATAATAAACAAAATGTAATTTTAGAATGTTGTTGAGATACATTAATATATTTAAAATATTGCAATTTACATTGTAATTAAAAACAGTATACTTGAAAATCAAAAACATGTTATAAAGACAAACACAAATATATAATGCTCTCCTAACATTTTGGCTATGCCTGTCTAAGAATGTTAATAGGGGATTCTCCTTTGTTACCTGGGAGAAAAAAGCACCAGGCTGGAGGTCAGTTTTCTGCACTCTGACTGAAATTCCTTAGCTTGATTTCTCACCTCCATTTCTGGCAAGTGTCTGGCCTTTTGCCTTCAGTTGCAGTCACAGAGTTTTTATTTGCATACTTGGGCTTAAGGGAGAGAAAGGCTATGGTCATGCAACAACCATCTATTCACACCAAAGAGCCGTCCTGATAAGCAGTCCTCACAAGTCCTGTAAACAGAACACAGGTCTATTCACATGTCAACAACTACTGCCAGCTCATGCATACCAACTAGATACACCTGAGTGACAGAAATCTTACCAATATTTCTAGAAAAAGGTTAGTTCTTTGCCAAGAAACATGAGCTTTCAACTGCTCATAATGGGTTATTGATTTTGTTTATTAATCAAGCTAAGTCCTAATGGCTTTGTTGAGAATAGGCTTGGGACCTTTAGGATTTTGTTAGGAGTAATGCAATGAGACTAAAACTTCTATACTAGTTCCAACGTAGTCAAGTCCAGTGAAGTCCAGTGAGATTTTGCTGCTTTTGATCCACAAAAAAAAAAAAAAATCCAAATTAATACTGTCATAATAAGAAATTGGGCAGCTTGCTTACATCCCTACTCACTGTGCTTCTCTTCACTCTTGTGGCTGTTCATAGTGAAAGAACTCTTTGCCCTTGGGACATAGTAGCAAGCAAAACAAAAATAAATGTTTGCAAGCATCTGTTTTTTTGCAGCAGGATTTGGAGTTCCATTGCCTGAATGTCATGCAGTCTGCAGAAGTGACTGTGCAGGGGAGGGGACAGATCACTAACATAATGAATTGGATGCAATTTTTTCATGATGTAGCTTTGTCTGTGTGACTTTTCAACCCAATTCAATGTATTTCCAGAGCCTGGCCAGCATTATGGGAAGGAAGACACTGAGATGGTTTTCTTAGAGTCAGCCGGATGACTTCTGTTAGTGTATACAGCAATGATAGTGACACTCTCAGCTCACTGACAATGGATTAGAGCTGCCCAAATAACAAGTGGGCCTGACACACTCCTTGTCCAAGATGAGCTTGTCATAATCTTGTGCTTGTACTGAACAGAATCTGTGTTCAGAAACAGAAACGTAAATTCCCACAGGGTGCCGGGTTGGGTTCTCTGATGCATCCTGTCAATTACCTTTTACCAGCCAAGAGACATGCATAAAAAAGGGAAGGACATTCATAGAAGCACCAGAGGCAAGACCAGTACTCACTCAGCCTACCTCCCATGTCCTACTAGAGATGACACAATGGTGGTGTTTACTCTTCTTGTAAATGGATATCTGACAGTCATAATGCTTGCTGAAGGAAGAATAGCCATGAAAGCAAGTAAGGACTATAACTGAGCATAAGTTTTAGGAGGAAACAAAAACTACAGCTGCTCAGGACATTGAGGCTGGGGCTAGAATGAGGGAGAAATAAGACTGGCTGTGATGGGAAACAGAAAAAAGGAATGGAGAAGACCACAGGATCACAGAAAATACTAGGTTGGAAGGGCACTCCAGAAAATATTTGTTCTAAACTGTTGAAGGTAGAACAGTTAGATGTGTTAGATTAGATTAGATTAGATTAGATTAGATTAGATTAGATTAGATTAGATTTTCAAGGCCCCTGACAAACCAAGTCTTGAATAATCCACCACTTCCCTGGGTAACATGTTGTTTAAAAGTTAGGATTAATTTCATAGTATTAATGATTACTGAAATGTCAAAGGAAATACTGAAGTATTTTCATAATAATTTCACAGAATTTGCTGAATTGTATATAATATCTTTACAAGGAGAAGGAGCAAGCTGCAGCAAGTGTAGAAAGTAAGACAAAATATATTATTCTTTTATCTCTATTGTGGTGTCTACAGCACTTTAGGATTAGTGTTTTTCTTTGCCTCATGAAGTTTGCATTTCAAATGGAACCCTTGTACTAACTGTGGAGGGGAAAAAGGGGGAAAGGACAGATAACTGTCATCCTAGCATGGTTTATAAAATTCAGGACTAGGGGCATTTCAGTACTATTTTTCTCACAGACTGGATCAAAGGCTGTAGGGCTGCCAAAATGCTTCCACTTTATCTCAACTACTAAAGTGTTCAAAAGGAAAAGCCATGTTTAAGGTTACTAAGACACAATACTTCCAAGAAGCTGCCTGTCAGGTTGTCTGCACTGAGCTTTGAGCTCACTTACAAATGCAGTAGTGATAACAATTTCAAACATGGTTTGGTTGGTCAGATGACAATGTCAAAGTTTCCAAAACTCTTTTCAGATGATATTTGAGCTCCAATGATATGTAACAAAGACTTTTGGAAAATGTGTTTAAAATATTATAGCCCACTTAAGGTAGAATTACATGTCATGCAAGTTCAAATTTGTTATTTAAATATGCTCAAAGCTCAAAGTAGACTGAAAGAGACAGGCTGTCCCATAGTAATATGATGGAACATTTTCTTTAGTGTTTATAAATGACAGGGACGAGGCAAAAGAGACTTCATCATGTATTTTGAAATAAATATTAATTTCATACAAGACAATTCATTCATGGCATAATTTTTAGTCTTTGAAAGGCAAAGAATTTGCTGCAGCTCTGTTTTTCTGTTCTCCTTCATCTTAATAAAGTTTGTGTAGTTCAGATATCCTAAAATATTGAGATCTTTACTAAGGGTGCTCAAAACTCTTACGGTTATTTGTATGTTCTACTGGTCTCTAATCAGAACCCTAAATGGTTTCAGGTGACGTAAACAAAAGTAAAGGAGCACTGTTTCCAACACAACTACTCTTGCCAAGGGTTTGTCTATTATAAGAATAAAATTAAATACCACCAGATTTTTTTAATATGAAAATATTTACCCGTTTTAAGTCTCCCACTGTTTTTGTTATGTTTCAAAGACTCAAATTAAGTTGAAATTTTAATACTTGACATCCAGAGATTCTCAGCAGTAGACTAACTGCTTTTTTCAAAAATAAATATATTTATAATGCATACAGATATAATAAATACATCTTATTAGAAATTAGCAAAGCAGCTCAAAGTTTTATTATGATAATATTCCAAGAAATATATTCTATATTTCAGTCACATGTCAGAAACACTAGATAGCTGGCATCCTATATTTTATTAGGCAATGAAGTGAGGAATTTAGATGGACTGTATTGATAAGTATGAGCTTTTAACATATTTTACTGATGAATACTTTTTAGAGCTATGAATAAGTTTTTAGATAGGATTGTCTTTTCTAATACATTTCCTCTAAGGACTTCAGTATTTTAATAGCAATTGTACATTTGACTTTTTTTTTTTAAGCATGAAATATAGTTTAGGGATCTAAGTCATCAGCCTTAAACAGAAGATACAATAGGTACACTATGTACAGAGAGTACAACATGCACATTAACATGAAATTTGTATTTATTCATTCATTATATAAAAGAATTTCCAGGTTAAAATGTTAAAAACATTAGGATAAGTTCTCCTAAAAACTTGTCCCTCAATTAAAAAAAATCATGGGGAAAGATAAAAACATATCACATTATCCATGACCCAATTTGCTTTGGAAGAGACATTTTTCCTGAAAAGAATATATCCAATCATTTAGCATGTAAGTGCTACGTGTCTGTCTTCTCTGTGACAGTTGCCTGCAGGGTGAAGAGACTCAATAGATGTAGGATTAAGCAGGCATTACTCAAGGGAACATAGAAAAAAAAGAATTATTATAAAGAAGTTAATTAAAAAAATTATCCATGTGCTGTTCCTCTCAGTCTATAAATGTAAATTTTATTGCTTAAAATTTAGAATTATAGTCAAACATAGCTATATATTTAAAAGGTCATATCACCTATCAACAACTGTCATTGTGCAAGTTGACATTATCATCAAGGCCACTGAAACAACTGTGGCACATCAGACCAAATGCATATAGCTATCCATCCTACACCAAGTATGCAGGAAAAATAGAGTCAATTAAGAGGCAGTGTTAATTGACTGGAAAATCATTTGGCTGGCTGTGTGTCTTCAAAGCTAAACAAGGTAGGATAAGAGACATCTGTCCCTTGCTTAGTATTCAAGTGGCCCGTGAAATGTCATCTTCAATTCATAGTCTGGTTCTCATTTTCAAAGGTCTTTGGTCTATCTATCTTGCACACTTTCCCCAGTACTCCAGCCACATCACAACTCAAGTGTTTTATTCACCAAATTTAAATGTCAGCAACAAGAATGCTTGAGTTAGAGGCTGCAGCTACTCAAAGTTATCAACGTAAATAAGCCATTTTTGAAATAAACAAATGTGAAGCTCAAAGAATTCCTGGGAAAATGGTATGTAATAGATATGGCAAATCTAAAGTGGTAAATAAAAGAACATTTTATGTAATCCTCTAGACTATTGTTTTAAGTTGTAAAAGAAGGGAAATATAAACATTTTCACGAGGTAGGGGCAAGTGACTATGCAGCTGCTTAGCAATTTAAATGCAGCAAGCCTCAGAACATTGCCCTATTCTGACCATTCCTCTGACCAATCTTTGCTTCAGGTGGAGTTGGCATGCAGTGTCTGGAAATGATGACAATGATATTTTGGAATATCTACATTCAGATGAAAATGGATAAAAAGTAATGCTTTCACTTTTGATAGGGAACTGTAAACAATGTAGTAGAAATATTTAGTGACTTTATATTTATCCTGGATAACAACTTGTAGTTGAACTTTAGAGCTAGTAAGTATAGCAGAAATATTTTAAGCCAGCTGAAGTCCAGGCAGCAACATGAGATAATGTTGATCCTTGTGAAGTGACAACACACAAAATTAGAAGAGAGGGATGCAGAATTTAAGTTGAAACTTTTTATATTATCATTGAAAATAGTGATGTTCTCCCACTGTTGTTTACTTCTTAAGACAAAGCTTTTAAAATTCTAGTCAGCAGAGCTGCTATCAGATAAAATGACACTACACAGAAATAATTAGCTGATTCTATCAGGCAAAGTAAAATTAAGATCTGATTCAGCCATTGCAATTGATACATTATAGGTCATATTCAAATGAGACAACCTACCATTGTGTTAAATATAAGTCTGGAAAAACAAGAACTTCAAAATACAATAAAAATTCTCATTTGGTCATATATGTTTTGATTTGAACTTCTATGAACAAAGTCAATAGAAATAATTCCATAAAACATACAAACTATTTATACTAAAACTAGATTGTACCTTCTTTCAGGAATTAATTTGAATTGCATACCAGTGTTTAATGGTATTATTTGCAACTTTATGAATTGATTATATTTCTGTTATAAGAGAAAACTTCTCAATTAAAGCCCTAACTAATGAATTTTATCCATTCAGAGAAGAGAAATATTTTCACAATGACCTCAGCAATCAAACCCATAAAGAAGAAAGAATCTCTCACAAGGCATCTAGAAGATGGTATCTCACCTCCACTTCAGGAAAAAAAAAAAGTATAGCTGTGAAAAAAAAAACCACAAAGAAAATCTCAGAAATAAAAAAATCGGTTAAAGCTAACACTTAAAATTCCAGTTGGATGCATAACTGCAAATTAATTTACTTTAATCTAAATTAAAAATATTTAATTTAGGTAAAAAATTTTCAAACATTAATATTTAAATTATTTTCAAACATTAATAATTAGGACTAAAACCTAAAAGTTATATTGGCATAATAGAGAATGGATTTCACTCATTCTGGATAATTAAGCAGAGTGAATTTAAATTTTGGATTGTTCTAAATTCCTTGTTAGCCAAGCCAAACTTTTTATTTATTTCTCATTCCTGTATATCTTCAGAATTCAACAAACATAAGTACCATAGAATGAAAATATAAGCAGGTGTTATGATAGCATTTTGTTATGATAGCATACATGCAAAATGCTGAACCAAAACCAAAATTCACATTTTATGTTAAACAAAGTGTTTTTCTGCTGACACCTTTTGCTGGACTCCAACTCTAAATAATACGTGAGTGGTAAATTACTTGCCAAGCTATCAGGCTGCTGAAAACATTTTAGACATATTGCTATAAGCAATAATTTTTATACTGTTGTCAATGAAAACATATCAAAATTAATCAAAGCAGGCCAGTTCTTGTGTAAGATGCAGAGATTTTTCAAATCCCAAATATAAATTTCCTTGACATTTGACATCTTTAAAAAACGGAAAAAAATGAAGGAAAGAAAAAGACCAAGAGGCCATCACTATCCTAAGCTGCTTAGAGATAAGGAGGTATTAAAAAATAGAGTTCTGTGACCTGGGGTCATTAATTGATTGTTAGACCAAAAATGAATCTGTGAATAACTACTTTGATTCCCTGTATCATCACAAAAGCATCCTTCCCACATAACGAGTATACTGATAGGAAAGTTTTCATAGCCTTTTTATCACGCTTTTTACCTCAAGCACTACGGGTTTTGGGCTAACGTGAGGTACAGTTCACTAATATACCCTGTATCAATGCACTGACCTTTTACTGTGACTCCTAGCTCCAGGAAGAACTCAGACTTACAATAAGAGTTTAAATTTGAGAGAGGTTATTTTCCAGATCTCTCTTGTTGCTGTTTGGAGGTCAATTGGTTGCAGTGGGGAGAGTAAAGGGTATTTCTAATCATTCTTAGAGCAATGTATTCTGTTAGAGGGCAGTAATATTAAGAAGGAATGTAGGGAAACAGATGAAATGTAATGAAAGTTGCACAGCATAAAGATTTTAGAGATTTTAACTAAACATCTACTACTTCTAGATTGTTGAAATGGCTTAACAAGCTGTGGGTTGACCTGTGAAACCCGATGTTCCAAGGGACTGAGATTGACAGTTGGGTTGGGAACGGTAACCCTGTTAACCCAATGAAGTTTTCAATTCTGAAGCACACAGCAAAGTATCGGTCCTTCTCATTTTCCTGGGTGGAAGTAGCAAGAAAGAGAGCACCCAAGTTTGAGCAGCCTTGACCATTAAGGCAACATATAAAATTGGTGCATAATGATGAACATTACTGGAATCTATTACCAAGGGAAGCATGCAGTAGATATATGGGATAACACTCCTTACTGTGAACACTACTGCTGAACATCTTAGACAAAGACAGCCCTATGTGACAGAAAGGAAGTTACATAAGCATTTTCACAGGATTCCAAAGACCATTATGAATCATCTTCATAGCAAATATTAGAAAACCGTTTGAACTTTTCACCTACTATCATAAATAACCACTAGATTTTCATTAAATTTGCAATGAATATAGTCTGACGTGATCATGTTCATGATTTTAAAGAATATCCCAAACAATTTTTCAGGAGTAGTAATCTAAAAAGTGAGCTACAACTTACTAATGTGGTTATAGATATTAGAATTCACTGCTGTACTCAAATTCAGTCGTTCCATCATGTCAGCAATGGCCTTGCCAAAATTACCTTTGCTATAAATACCGAGAGATGCTGTGTGCAGCAGACCAACTAATGCGTATATTTAGAGAATAAAAATGCTATTCAAGTATAATCAAATATTTGCTAACTGATGGATCAAGTGAAGCCTCGTCTCCTCTTTCAAAATTAGTGTTAAAATGATGTAAAAAAACACGACACTGGGAAACAAGTGAAACAACAGATAGATGTCTTCCTACTAGTGCCAGCAGTTATGCAATTTATAGCTGAGAATCACATGATGCATCCCCTACATCTGAATTATTTTGGCAGGAGCACAGAAACACAACTGCCATTTTCCACATCTTTGGGATGAAAAATTCTTATGACCTAGTTGCTTTTATATCTTCCCTCCCACAGTCTCTCCTCCTGTCTATGTTCCTTGCACAACAAATAGCTGATAGCCACCTCTACATACTTTACATATTGGGATGAAGGAAGCAGAGAAAAGGACCTTATTTCTTATCAAAGAAATGGGTCAAATGAAGACAAATTAAGGGAAGAAATAGAATGGCAACAAGTTTCTTTACATTTTCACCTTTTATGCCTTCCTGTGGGTTGATCACAACAATTCAAGCAAATGTATGAAAAAAATATATAGATCTAAAAAAAAAAAAAAAAATAGGAAAGGAAGCATTTATCAGTTGAAATATGTGTTTCTACTTAATAACATTGACTTCAAACATTTCAAGGTAAAGTTTATAAAACTTATTTTAGGAGCTTTTCTTTAGCATCTGTAAATCAGTTGCATCATGGAAGAATTGTCAAAAGACTGTTCATTTTCTAGTCTAGTTAAGACTACCTGCAAAGCAACACTGTTTTTCAGTCTAGAAGATTCACTTGAAATGAAAATATAACTACTAACAACTTTAATCACAAGAGGCATTATTTGGAAAAGAATATTTTTTCTTATGTGATTTTAATGTTCAGTCACTGCATTTGAAATATAAAAATATAAAATAGGATATTTTCAACTCTTGTGTAAAACATGATGGAGAATTCAGAATCTGCTATCAGACACTATCTTCTCAAAAAATATGTCAGTGAAGTAGGATGTGGAAAGTTAGTAAAAAATTACTAAAGTTAGTAAAAAATTCGGCTCTTCTGCAGAAAAACCTTTTTTTTACCTGTTCCCTTCCAATAAGATGGTCCTCCCTCACAAAAATTTGCCATTATAAGGACTCTATTTGAGCAGTGAGTCTATTTTGTAAATAGCCACCAAATTGTGTATAAAACAATATATCTCTTGACTAAATAAAACAAAAGCTAGATGTTGTTGGAAGAATTTTGAATCCTGAAAATCTGGCTTAAAAAATTCAGCAGTTCACATCAGATTAGTTTGATGTGAACATTTCTTTTTTAGGATTGGGCAGCAGAGAAAAAAAAAAAACAAGGACGGCAGTGGCAGAAAAGAGAAAATAACTGCCATTGCAGACAAAACCAGTAATGAGTGGTAACCAAGGATTTGTTCCACTTTAGGCCTCTAAGATGAATGAGCAAATAGTAACAGGATATGCACCCAATAATGGATAACACAATTAATGTATGCAGTTCTGTTGTGCTGGCTGGATCCCCAGTATGCACATGTGTAAGTACGTATATTCAAAAACCTATATGGGCATGCCCTAGAAAATTTGAGTAATCCTTTCCAAATCAGCTTTCCACAGTTTCTACCTCCTGCTCCCTTCTGAATTAGAACTAGTCAAACAATTAAACTTGAATATTATTATTCTTGGATTCTGATTACTAAAATCAAATTTAAGAATCTTCTAAAATTTGACCTGGCATTACAAAGGGCTATGTGCTTACCAGTACAACTCATTACTGCAAGTCATTATAAAGGTAAGCATACCAAATAGCTATATTCCACATTTCATATTCCATTACTTTCTGCTTGGTCAAACATATAATAAAAATAACTTTGCTTGCTTTTTTTTTCTTTTTTGAGACTGTTACCATGAAAAAGGACTCACAAAACACCAAGAGAGGCCCAAAAATTCCTTTTAAGAATGTTTTATTTCTATTTGACAAAAATATGGCTTATACTTTTTTTTGAAGCAGAGTTCAATTTACAAGACTTCATTCCGCTTCTCCTCATCTTTGGAAGGTAATCACAGGGTCCAGATGCCAAGCTATGAAAGATCTTCTCCTTTCAGTTTCTTTCTGAATTAAATTAGATTTTGACTTGAGAAATGTGACCACATTATCTGTTTGAACATAAGGAAACGGCACAAATCCCTCATAAGACCTATGTAAAACTCCTTTTATGTTTAAGAAGGGGCAATTTTCTCATGTCCACATTCCTTAGAAAGGAATCTATGCTGCCCTTTAAGGAACTTGCATTCCAGTGCATATTTTTCTGGTGCAAGTTGAATTTGGGAATCAGTAGGAAAATGCATAATCAATTGGTTATGCAGTATAGCAATTAGATCAAATTTTGTGAAGATTCCCAGTGCAATGATGATTCCATAATACAGCTGAAGTGCCACAGTAAGCTGTAAATATAGTTAGGGCTATATATTTTATGATAAACCTTACTTGAAAAAAGCGTAATGTTTGTCAAAACAAATAAATAAAAAAGGAAACCCCCCCCAAAAGGACCCAAGGACTTTCATTCTGAATCTCCACTGCATCTCTATGTGTTCCCCCACATTTTTTCTGTAGCATATATATTAGACCTGTAGAAGAACAAGTGTACGTTCTCTAACTTCATTTAATGGATCTAGTACAATGGGAGTATTGAGGTGGACCAAAGATAGTAAAGCTGCAGTGAAAAAGTGTAAAATGAATAGATTAAATACTTCTATTGCATGTAAATATTTAAGTAGTATCTCTGTGTTAAGATAATACTTGTATTAGGGAAATTATAACTCTCAGAGGAGAATTTATATATTTTTAATATCTCTTTCCTTTTTTTGCTGTACACTGATTTATTCTTGACAGTTATGTGAACTATGCTGTCCAATGTCAAAACACAGCTTTTTGAGGGGTGTGTTCATAACTGATTTAAACAATATTTTTATTTCTGAATTCAGTTTGATTTTATTGAATACTTTGCATTTGCTACCTCTAAAACTGTAATTTTTTCCAACAGTGAATAAAATGTATAAACACAGAAGTTGAAAAGCACTTTTAATATCACTCCCAACAATATTGTAATTGTGAATTTAAAAGTATATCTAAGACATGAGTAGTAGAAAAAAAAAATCCTAATAGTGTGACATCCATGCCCAGTAGTATGATAGATGAAGGTTCAAAATAAAAAAATCAGGAATAAGCACAGTTTTTTTATTCATGATCCAATAAAGGTGAAATAAACTGTGAAAGCAAGCATTATAGACATATAAGGCAGCAGGAATACTGCCAAGAATAGTTCATGGGGCACTGAGAACCTGGATGAAAATCACTACTTTTTCAGGACCTTTGGACACTTGTCTAGGCCAGGGGATCAGAAGTAACCTTATCATTGCCCCTAGTCAGAATTCCTTCGAGGTACCTTCCATAAATATAAATCAGCTGCTACTTAAGTTGGCAACAGCAACAGTTCAAAATCCTAGAAGTACTGAATTTACTTGTTGGCAATTAAAATGCATTAATTGTCTGTTTCCTGCTGTGGATGAGAGGGAGAATCTGAGTAGGGGTAGAATCATATAACTATTTTTCCCAACCTCCCCAGCACATTGTGCACTTCTAGCAAAAACACTGAGTATGACTGATGGGCTAGGCACTTCTCTGCACCAAATGTCCCAAGGAAATCAGGAGCTAAACTCTGTAACTTAGTTCCAAGCATATGTATCTAACAGGTGTTAGAAGCTTAGAATTCAGACCTTCATTGTTCATAAATTAAAAAAAAAAAAAAAACAAAACCACACACACACACAAAAAACCAAAAACAAACAAACAAACAAAAACCCAAACAAAAAAAGCAAAAAACCCAAAACAAACCAACCAACCAACCAACCACTTATAAAACCTATGCAAGAAAGCAGAGGAAGACAATTTATCAACATTAAATTCTTAGTCCCATAAAACTGTCCACACAAAACAGACATTCATTTTTGAGACACAGGATTCATGAAAAAATACTACAGTTTGACAAGTTAAATAGTAAATATATTTACAAGTTCAGTGAGAAAACCAGAACAATCTTGCCTTCCTCAGCCATATAAAATCAACAAACTAGAGGACTGAACGTTTGAGGAAGGCATGCTTCTCTGCAATCCTCCTGACTTTCTTGCCAGATAGATTGTGTTCTAGGGAGAATCTTTAAAAAATGTTTAATAAGAATTTCTATATAGTAACTTCACCATCCACAGTGACAATACTTCAATGTCACACCTTGAATAAAAACTCCATCTCTTGTACAGGCTGTCAGCAGGGTTTGGGCTTGGATCATTCTTTGCTATTTTCTGAAATGCTCAATATTAGTTGACTTAATTTTAGTAGAAAATTATTATGTAAAGTTAGTAATTTGGAATCATATCTGTACATATCTATTAAAGAGAAATACAAAGTAAAAGAAGAACTCAAATTATTGGGATAGATTAGAATATTCAGAATTAGAGCAAACCAAAATTCTATGACTGATCATTATCATCAAGCCTTCAGTTGCTTTATAAGGCCAGGAAATTTAATTTACATTGAATAAATGTTATAGGATCTAATCACTATATGATACAAACCAAATTTAAACAACCACAACTCATTAAAAACATAGGAAAAAATTACTGGGGTGAAATTTTCATGAACAGTAATATAGTGGGAGCAGGGGGGATTTTTTCTGTTACTGTTTTTTGTACCTGCTGGCAGTCTTTGCCTAAAGACTTGATAAGACATTTTAGCCTATATTACTCTGTATTATTTCTAAAGGCTTTGAGTTTAATATTAAGACAGGATGCATCAGCTGTTATATTAAAATGCAAATCAGAGACAAAATAGAAAGAATTGAAGAAACAGTCTCAAGGCTAGGCTCTGCACTACGATTGTATTTGTACATGCTTATGTTAAACTGTAAACAAAAGTCATCTCCCTAGCATCATCTGGAAATGTGCTACAGTGTCAACAGAAGAAATAAAAAAAAAAAAAAAAATGGAAAGGAAAGTAGTTACAGTTATTTTAACCATGCTGATAAATACCAGCCAGAAAATACTATTTCATAGGCATTTCTTCTGGTTTTCTTTATGAGCTCCTATCCCAAATCCTCCAACCCCACCCACCTCCCCCCCAAAAATCATGATCACCAATGATTTTATTTATATTTCCAAATGTAAAATAAAAGAACTATCTGACACATATAATTCCTGTAGTGTGATAAATTTCCAAAGAATTAGTTTTCTTGAAAATATATTTGAAATTCTTGCACAGAGATATTTGATTCAATCAAATAACCTTTTATCCATAAATAGATAAAAATGACAGTACCAGTGTAAAGCTGAGGTTCTTATAGATTCATACACCTTATTGGGAGAGATGGGGCAAAAGCAGGTCTTTACCTTTATTGGCCAATATTGGCCACTTTTAAATCTTTTATGACCTATAAAACGTTATTTTAAACGTGACTTCTTTACCTCAGCTACCCAATACTCATCAATAACTAAATAACAAGAACCTACTACCTTATCTAAAATTCTCACCCTAAAGATCAAATTCTCTCAGAATCCTTTATTTTTGCCTATCTTTATCAGTAAAGTAAGTGACACATTACATCTGTTCTCTTTTTTTGAAGCATGGGCAGAAAAGTGCTCTTGGTTACTTTATGGGCTTTTATGCACACTGACTTAACTTGTCTGGTCATTCTATGGCTATGTCATGTTGCTCATATTTTGAAAATACTGTCTTCTTGCTACATGCAGACTAAATGATCCTGGGAAACATTCTAATTTTGATTATACCTGTGATTTATACCTGTGAAATATACAATTTATATATCTAAGTTAGTTAGATTTTGCAATACTGTGTTATTATATGCATTATAAAGACACAAAGATGTAGATGTGTCCTCTTCTGGTAGTAACAATGTCAGATGAGAAAGTTCCTGTTACCTTACTCTCCCTGTGACATTTGGTACCATATCCTCCTTCTAGAGATTACTGGCTGAGGTGTGCATAGGGTTTCCACCTCACCTGTTTCAATTAAATAAGGTGCTTTAGTTCAGAGAATTTAAATAACAACTCTGTACTTGCCCATTAAATTTGGATCAAAATGGATTAGAAGGGAGACACACACATTTCTGCTGGCATAGCTGATGAGGCAGTAACCTATTCAGACAGCCCAGCTGCAGGTATGTGGTTGTGTGACAGCATTGTTGAGAGTCTGAGAACTTTCTACAACATAAACCACAAATTAAATAATGCCTATTCTCTTAGAAAACCTGCCAAACCCCCTCAAAAGCACAAGATGCCAGTCTTATTAAAAAAAAATAGAAGTGGCAGATTCTGATCTCATTTACGTTCAGGCATATCTAAAAACTTAAACATTTAAAATGATACTTTACAGAATTACAGTTAGATTTTGCAATAAAACAGTCTGGATATGCTTCGTATATATTGCAAATATATGAACAGCAGTCAAAACATTTAGAAACATCAAGATGGCTGAAAGGTTTTGCAAGAGCTTTAAAATTCCCATTAACCCTATGATATGAAAAATCCTTGCTGGTTTGATGGTCCCAAGGAAAGTAAGGGAGTGTTGCAAAGACTAATGGCAGCATAAGAGAGCTAAAAATGTGCAAGAGAGAATACAGCAACTTAAGATTATATGCCATTTTTTATGGTGCAATTTAATATTTCAGAATTTATAATGCACATCTTTAACTAAGTTAATAATGACAGAGTTGGAGTTGGTGCACATTGTGTTCAATTCTTACAATAAAAAGCTGTAATCTGAAAATAAAATACATTGGGAAACTACTATCAAGTAAATATTCATCTTGATGAACCTCCATGAGCACAAGAGAGATAGCAAAATAATCAATGAACAGGATAAATTCACTGACAGAAAAGGAATATTATCTCCAATTATGGGATTTCTAAGCCTACATTAAGTCTTTAAATCTTAACTTGCATTAACTAAGTTGTTATGATTATTCTTCAAACTCAGGAAATTCCGGATGTCCAGTCATTTATTGAAAGCATTTGTTACTAAAGACCAAGCAGATACATTTTCAGGAATAATTAATAAGCTTTTTTCTTCTAAGTTCCACAAACAGAACTATAAAAAGCACCTATGAACTAAAAATCCCCTCTAGATTTTTTTCAGAGTAACTCCATAAATAAAGTAGAATCTGAAATCATTAATGCACTAAAGCCACTCTTTTGATTTATTGACAGAACTTCCATCCAGTAGAGTCAAATACCAGGACTCCCACCAAATGCTATCATACTCAAGATTTTATTTCTGATCTAAGGACAACTAAAATATCCCACCAGGTGTTTGAGAGAATAATCCCAAAAATCATATTTTATGTTTAAGAGCACCGTCCAAATATTTCATGTTACAGCTGAAGACTGTTTAAACTTAGTTTCCCAGATGCATCAATATCAATAGTTAGTGGTGTTTTCTGTCCCTCAAAACTACAGAGTAGTATTATCTACATTCCTGAAAACAAAAATATAAAAGGTTTTGGTTTTTTTACCACTAAGTTTTTTATTCTCCAAAAATGAAGAAATTCAAAAATTGTGATGCACCACATTTTCTCCTTTAATTTCATTTTTAGGGGCTTTTTGGTGCCTCATATTTTAATACTTGACTTAGTAACAGTTTGTTTAAGAAGACATAGGATAAACTCTAGCACCTACTTTTTATCATGTTTAAATATAATTTATCATAGTACTTCCTACTGAAAATGATATATTAATGAAAAATTGAAATCTGTGATAATTTCCTGCAGTATTCTTCTAAAAAAAACAGTTATCTGTTATGCAAAAAAGGGTAAAATAGAAAATTTCAATATTAGTGTATGAAATGTTCTGTTCTTTCTATGTTGAAAAAGTAACAGTGGCATTTTGTTGTCTTTCCTTATGCACTGTTCTAATACCCATTGGTACCAAATTAAGCACATTGTGAAGTGGGAGTTACTGCTTCTCCCAAGCAGACCCTTTCACTCACAGACACCATACTCTAACCACTGCATATAAAACAGAATATATCTTGGTGCTCTTAGCCTCTCTTCCCTCTGAATTTAGGAATTGGTGAAATACATTTGGGTGTTACACTTTGCTTCCAGATTTGTTTGTATAAAATAATTGAAATTTGGCACAAAAGGTATAATCTCCCTCCTGCTCTGTTTTTCCTTTCACAAATTCCAAATAATATCATTTGCAGATTAAGTACTATCCCTAGTTCTTTGTCTGTATCTGCCAAAGAGATGAATTGTTATCTCTCATTTTATACCTGACTGAGAAGTGTAAAAACTAGCAAAAACACCTTTTTTTGCACATTTAACAAATTCTCACTATAATTAAATATCAAATTAAAGAAAATACAGTTAGAATTATCAGACCATGGGCCTAAAGTCAGCCAAAATTAGTATGTTTTCCCTATTCTCATAAGTAGTGGAAAATCTTCTCGCTGAGACTTGAAGAAATCAATATAATTAGACATAGGCAAATCTTTTACAAAGTCATGGAGATGGGTACATGAATGAAAAGTGCAATAGTGCAGTTAAATCTCCAGCTCTGAAAATTCTACACCTAAATTCATGGCCACAGGAAGGGAGGAAACTCTATCAGGGTAAAGAAAATTCTGTACCCATCTTAAGTTTTATTTCCTTTTCCTAAATATGCACTATGGACCAATATCCATGATAGCTTTTCTTGAATCAGAACAGCAGTTCTTACCTCCTCAGAGAAACAAGACATGGCTTAATGCTTTTAGTTCCAGAAAGTATTCCCAGTACTGACTTTTTATTTACTATCAAACTAAATACAAAATACCACGCATACCAGGAATATTACATTAGCAGTCTTTTGCATTAAAAAACATAAATGGAATACATATATATATGGAGTATATTTAAAATGGAATAGTGCAAACTGGTAATTTAGTACTGATACTCAATGGTTGAAATTAATTCCACAAAAAGGTCTTCTGTTTGAAGAAACCTTGCATCAGAAATTGTCTTGTTTCTTTTTAAAAGCGCCTATTACTGTCAGTAGTCTCACTCGGCCTTTGTAGATCCCACATGTGCTTTGAAGATTCTCATTTATAAAAGTTCTTTTTTTAAATTTTCACTGATGAGAGACATTCATGATTTCTGTAGACACAGAGTGGGCTACGTCAAAAAACTAATGAGTTTTTACCCTCCTTTTTACTCCTAAATTAAAAAATGCTTCAAATTTGGAAAGGAAAAAATCTATGTGGAGGTAAGAATGTTTCAGAGTAGAAAGAAAGTCTTGCTTCAAAATTGCATGCAAATACTCTCTTTTACACCTTTTAGTGCTTCCTTTGCAAGGGATACTCTTCTGGCATGCTTAAGCTGCATCCACAATTACTGCAATATTTCTTGCGGCAATTTAACTCCAATACTCTTTTTATTACTGATGACTTGCTTTGAGCAGTCCCTGAATGAAGGAGCTCGATGGGGATTGAAAGTGGAGAGGAAGGAAGTCAAGGATAATGTTCCTGTTCCAGATTCAGCATTATTTCTGAAAAAGCAATTGGCACAAAACTGTTTGCAAAATTAACTTCCAGAATATGTGAGAAGTGTGAATAGTTTTTGCAGCTGATTTTATCTTTTGGGGCTTTGTGGTGTCTGTGTAATGGGAACTAATGGTCTTGGAAAAAAAAATAGCTTTTGTTACTGCAAGTTGACTTGCTGCCAGAAATTCTTCAACCTCTGCGCCTTGCAGTCAATCAGCCACTTGAATAGCCTGGACTTACAATCTTAGGAAAATTTTGCCTGAAGGCACAGTAAAAAAACCTAGCACACTCAAACAGTAGAAACACTTTAGTATTGCTTCCCTTTCTGAAAATATAAAAAAAAAAAAAATCAGAAACAAAAAACTAAATAAACAACCATCACGCCTAAATAAATAATGAATAACTGAAGAAAAAAAAAGGTATTTAAATGTAGTGGAAGTAAAAATTATTACATAAACAACATATCTCATTACTGTTTGGGAGTCTGTTCCAGTACATTTTTTACAAGACCACAAAGGCAAAAATAATCGTGGATGGAGGTCCTAATCTATCATGGCAGGTGTTAGAGAGCTTACCAGAAAGGGGCTGGTAACTCTGCCAATAGTTAGCTACAAATTCTAATTTTAAAAGTCTTCATCTTTTCCCAAATTTCTTTTGTATGACCCCTGAATTGGATTCAGCATCTGTAGTCCCTGCCTGTAATTTATTATTTTGTCTGTCTGAAGTAACCCTTAAGGAGCAGTAAGTGGATAAGAGTAATACTGAGAAAACTCATAGGCTGAAACAAAAATGGTTTAATAGGGAAAGCCAAACCCATAGGCACAAGCCTTGGAAGCCTTGCTGATGATGGCAACAGGACTGAGTTTCCTGAATATCTGCTCTTTTGACTTAACAGATCTTCACAGCTGCCAAGAAGTTAATCGTGCTCAAACTCTTTGCTGGATTACAACCCCTGGCAGTAGACCTGTGTTTTGTGTTCAGGTAGTTCATGATGCTTCCATTATCTTTTATCTGCTGCATAAATTAACTTCACAATTGTACAGGATTTTGTTGCAATAGAGTAAATTCTGTTCATACCAGCTTGTAGGGTGCTGTGTTTTGGACTTGTGACCAAAAAAGCTTTGATAGCTGTCACAATTTGACCAAGCTGGCAACCACACAGCCATTTGCTCACTCCCCCCAGGTAGGAGAGGGGAGAGAATTGAAAGAGTAATATTGAGAAAACTTATAGGCTGAAACAAAAAATGGTTTAATAGGGAAAGCCAAATCATAGGCACAAGCAGAACAAAAAAATCATTCACCACTGTCCTTGGGCAAGCAGGTGATCATCTATCCCCAGGAGAGCAGGGCTCCATCAGGCATAACAGAGGCTTGGGAAGACAGACACCATCATGCTGAACATCCCCCACTTCCTCCTTCTTCCCCCAGTTTTATATGCTGAGTGTGACACCACACGGTCTGCAATATCCTTTTTGTCCATTGGAGTCAAAAGCAAACTGAAAACATCCCTTAATTATCAACACCATTTATAGCATAAATTTAAAACAGAGCCCCGTACCAGCTCCTGTGCAGAAAATTTAGCCTGTCCCAGCCAAAAACAGCTCAATAGCTCAGAGACATTTTAGTTATTGTTGAGCTTGCACAGTGTCAAGGTCTTTTCTGCACCTTGTTCCACCCCTCCCCCAGCAATGGGGCTGGGGGTGCACAACAACTTAGGAAGGGACACAGCTGGAAAAGCTGACTTCTGACTAAAGGGATATTTCATACCACATTGTACTCTTCAATAAAAGTCAAGGGAAGGAGAAAGGGAGAGATATCTGAGATAAAACACTTTTCTTCCAAAGGAACCATTAAAAGGATAAAGTCCTACTTTCTTGGTGGGTTGGTTTTGCACAACCTGCTTTTTTGATAGCAGAGGGACATAGAGATGGCTTCTGTGAGAAGCTTCTACCATGTCCAGAAGAGCCAGTCCCTGATGGCTCTGAAGACAGACATGTGGCTGGCCAATGTTGGGCCAGTTAGAGAGGTTGGTAACACCTCTGTGATAACATATTTAAGAAGGAGATCAAAACATAGGGGGCCACGTGCAGTTTTTTTCCTAGCCAGAGAGGAAAAGGAGGTGAAAACATACGAGGGAAACAGCATGGAGACCTGAGGTTAGTGCAGAAGGAGGGGCAGGATTTGCTCCAGGTGCCAGAGCCGAGATTCCTCTCTGGGCCATGGTGAGACCGTGGTGCAGCAGCTCTGCCCCTGCAGCCCGTGGGAATCCACGGGGGATGCAGAGATCCACCCACAGCCCCTGGGGGAGGTGCCCATGCCAGAGTGGGTGGATGCCTGGAGGAGGCTGTGATCCTGTGGGAGACCCGATAGAGAGAGGGGGCCCTTGTTTCCAGGCTGGAGCAGCCTGTCCTTGAAGGACTGCACCCTGTGGAGGAGTGACCTGAGGCACAGCAGCTTGGGGAGGACTGTGTGCCCCTGGGAGGGACTCACATTGCAGCAGTTTTGAGAGAACTGCTACTCATGAGGTTTGGAGCCACGCTGGAGAAATTCATGGAGAATTGTCTCCCGTGGGAGGGACCCTACGGTCTCACAGGGGAAGGACTCCTCTCCCTGAGCTGCAGAAGTAAACCTCAGGTGATGAACTGACCAAAACCCCAACCCCAACCCCTGTCTTCCTTGTGCTGTTGGTGGGAAGGAGGGAGGGGTTGAGGAAAGAAAAGGTGTTTTTTAAGGGCTTCTTTTAGTTCTCATTATGCTCTTCTGATTTTATTAGTAGTAAATTCACTTTGTACCTTTAAGCTGAGCCTGTTTTGCCCTTGGAGTGTTTTCTCCTGGTCCTTAACTCATGAATTCTTTGTTAATTTTTTTCTCTTCTCTGCCCAGCTGTAGCAGGGGAGGGTGAGTGGCTTTTGTGGGTGCCTGGAATTTGGCCAGCATCTCAAACCACAAAACTTAGAAATGGCTAAACATCTGGAAAGCAGTAAATAGATTCTTTATTTTGTTTTGCTTGTGTGTGAAGCTTTTGCTTTACCTATTAAACTGTCTTTACTTCGATCCACAAGTATTCTCACTTTTACCCTTCTGATCCTCTCCCACATTCCACTGGGAAGAGAGTGAGAGATCAGCTGCATGGTGCTGAGCTGCCTACTGAGGTTAAACCGCAATAACAATTATGCAGATTTATTTTAAGGAAATATTTAATGGCATCTACTACGGGTTTGGTTTTTTTTAGTTTTTAAATAAAATAATGAAATTTTTCTGTACCTATTTTGACGTTTTCCCTCCCCTCCGACCCCCTTTTGGGTTGCTAGCTCAGTCTTGGGGGACCTTGGAGAGAGGGAGACATCAAGATAGGGAGAAGACATTCAAAAGAGGCTCCTTACCTACAGGATTATTCCAAGGCTTTATTCTTGAAGGGGTCCCAGGGCAAAAAGACCAAACACGGAAGAGCAGGGGTTTTTCTAGGGTTCTCTGTCCAGCACCGATAAGCTGACCCAGAGCCAATTGGCCAGAGATAGGGAAAATAGGGTCAGACCATATGGTCAGGCATTAGGGGCCTTCTTGGGGTGTTCCATTTCCCAGAGGGTTACAACACTATATGTTTACAACACTATATGTTTACAACAATCAGGGCTGCCATGAGGAAGTAAATTTTAGTTGGCACTTGGAGTGCCAATTAAAAACTAGTTTGCTGCATGATAGTAATTACCTGAATATTATAACACAGAAATGTTAAAAAACCAGCTGCAAAGCTCATAACGAGGCACATGCAGATGCAACATGGTGTAAAGATAAATCACTGAAAAGATTTCTGAAATAATGAAAAAGATATGTAAAATGTTTTTCAAATTAAAGAACCATTCTCTTCATAGCAGTACTCTGCATTAGAATGTAAACACATTTCTATATAGAAATGTAAGCAAGAATCTAGATGACCAAGTTGTTTAATCAGCAATTATTTTCCTTTAGCTGAAGACAGCAAACCAGCAGCAAGGTAATTATATGTTATGATACATATAATTTTTTTTCTCCATACAAACTGTGCTCTGAAAGACACCTTTCGCCTCTCAAACACCAACATATGAGTACATTTTCCAAAGTAACGTCATTATCATATGCCAAACCTGATAGTGTATTCCACTCATTAGAGTGAGATATTTGTAGTGAATCTCAACAAATAACTTTTGTAATGATTTTTGCCATGTTTTATTTTAATTCACCCCTACAAAAGTAACAGTTTTATTCTATTCAGTTCTTCACTTATAAATTATACTGAGGATTTAAGATTCTGAGGAACCTAAGAATTGATCAGGTGATCAATTTCCCTGAGACTGGAAAAAGGGGAAAATCACACCCATTTTAAAAAAAGATAAAAATGAGGACCCTGGGAACTACTGACCATTCAGCCTCTGTGCCCAGTGAGGTGACGGAAGAGATCCTCCAGGAAGCTATGTCAAGGCATGTGAATGACAAGGAAGTGACTAGAGATAGCAGCACAGCTTCATGAAAACAAAAATTCTGCCTTACTTTCTGTCTCTGTCTTTCTACAATGGAGTGGCCATGTTGGTGAGTAAAGAGTATCAAATGTCTTCTGTAAGGCCTTTGGCACAGTCCTACACAACACGGGACAGATATGGTTTGATGGATGGGCTGTTCAGTAGGTAAGGACTTGGAAAGATGGAGGCATGCAGAGAGTTGCAGTCAATGGCTCAATCTCCAAATGGAGACCAGCACCAAGTGGTGTCCCCCAGGGGTTCACATTTGCCCTGTTAGACAGTGGGAGTGAGCATCTGCAGCATCTGGATGACCCCAAGCTAAGTGGTGCAGTTGATGTACTTGAAGGAAGGAATGCCTTATAGGGACATCGACAGACTTGAGGACTGGGAAGTATGAACTTGAAGAAGTACATCAAGGCCAAGTGCAAGGCCTGCAGCTGGGTCAAGGCAAAGTGATGTATAGGCTCGGTGTTGAATGGATTGAGAGCAATCTTACAGAAGAGGAATCCTAGTTACAATACCAATAGATATTGGTAGCTATTTTTTTAACTGAAAGAGTGTAATTTAGATTAGATATGAGAAAGAAATGTTTTACATTGAGGGTGATGAGACAACAGAATAGGCTTCCTGGAGAAATTGTGGATGCTCCTTCCATGGTGGCAAAAGTCAGGTTAGCCAAGGCTTGAAGCAACCTAATCTTGTGAAGGGCGTCCCTGCCCATAGGTGACTTTCAAAGGGCCTTTGCAACCAAAATTTTTCTATGATTCTATGAATCTGCATTAAATATCATATGAGGTTTTAAGGTGTATTTTGTGGAGGGTTTTCTTCAGATTCGTTTTCAGCATTACATTGAAAAACTATAGAATCCTAATAGAGCCAAATTTTTCCACATTCTCTTAAAATTATTATTTTATTTATACATATAATTTTTCTTGCTAAATCCTTGATAATGTAACTGTAGTCAGTTGCTTTAAATAAAGACTCCTTAAAAATAGACAAGAAAATAATAAATTCAAGCACATGTGCATTCACACACATTTCATTCACACAGAAAGTAAGCGTGAAATAAACTTGTGCTTTCTAGAGAATCCAAGAGATGAATAATGTGGTCAAGAATTATTTTAGATACCAGATGATGTTAAATAAAGTGTAATAGGTCACAATAGGCCAAATCAGATTGTCAAGGTGCTGTCTCATCTTGGACCACCTCTGATCTGACAGTGATCCACCCAGTACTCAGAGGAAAAGGGCTTGGCAGCTACACACCCACTGTGCATGGCAAGTCCAGACAATGAAGCCCACTCTATAAACTGCAGCTCTCCAGTGGCAAGTATGAATAGAACCCTCATTTCCTGCTTAGAAAGGCTTCCTACTGAATTAAAGATGAAGAAAATACACTGAACTCTGACTGCAAGTCTGCCTGTTAGGCTGTTTCCCTTAAGGACTATTGTACTTTGCTCAAACTTACAAATGACAGCTTTAAAATACAAAAAAAAAAAGTGTTTAACTATGGCACACATGCCTTAGTTTAAAGGATCAATACAACAAAGAATTGTTAATATGTATTCTTCCTGAGTACAGTCATTGTATGCCAAACTGCTTAATTTATTTATGAACATCAGCTGCTTTTGTAGATGTTTTCATTTCCATTTGCATTGCATCTTTTGTTTTTTTACTTCATGAAAATTCACTAAAACAGAATTCTGCAAGACCAACAGTTGGCACATAATGCAAACACCAATTTGCTGGGGTAAAAAATAGCTAGAGTATGGAATTTAATAGAAAATTCAGAGCCGTTCCTTTTTGCTTCGTCTTTTTCCTGCTTTCTCCAGCCCCACACTTTTCCCATACTGTCCTGAAACACATGCAGGTTTAGTAGCACTAAATGCTTGCCTAGCAAATTACCCTGGGTGCACTGCAATATATTTGAAAGTGCTGCAAGCAGTAATCTGTAGTTATTTCCACTACCACTGAAATGCATCTATTAGTTTTCAATTCTCACTGCCACCTTTCACTCGTATGAATTTTGGGTTCAGCCCCCATTACACCACTGATTGCAACAAGAATTTTCCTTGCAGTCTTTAGTGTGAATATAAGATAAAGATCATAGTCAGTGTAACAGCTCCACAATCCATGATCTAAAATCTCTATTTCCATTAAGAGTACTGCTGTGTGGAATGCACAAAACAGTTTTTGACTCTGCATGATGACAATAAGTGAATAGAGAAATTTTGCAGAAATACTAGTGGTAGAGAGCCTAGTGGTGTTTCTGCATTATGTGAGAGAAGAAAAGGGGTGAAGATATAGAATCTTTTTCTCAGATTAATTATGAGGAGAAAAATCTATCAGTACTTCCAACAGATGCTGTGGAAAAGAAGCATGAACATGCTGGAAAGAGCAGTTTTGGAAATAGAGGCCTGGTCTCCTCAGAGCAAAGCATGTAACAGACAAATGTGGCCAAGTTGGGTGTCTTTCTTTTATCATAAAAGTCATGCAAACATTGGGGTTTAGCAGACTTCAACTAAATGCAATGAAAAATTCATTATGCTCAGTGTTTTCATCACTGGATTTAATCTCTAACAAAGTCCAGACCCTTAAGCAAGTAAAAAGATATTTTCTATTAAAAATGACACTGAAGAATCCTCATAAGCAAGGCACAGGTGATATATTTCAATACCACTATATGAAGAAATAAAATGGACATACATAATTTTTTACTGAAATCTGTAATGGTTTTTGTTTTTTTCTTTTTTTGTTTTTTCTTTTTTTTTTTCAACAACGTCTCAGTTTCTGTTTGCTTATAAGCTAAGAGGAAACAGACATTAAGCTAAGTAGCACACAATTATGTTTTTTTCTGTAAGGTTAACAGACAAAAATCTTTTTATACAGTGCCAGTTCCAGATATTTTTGCCAACCTGGAATATGTCCTTTCTTCCTCTTTTCAGTTTACTGATTAATAACCAATTCCATGGCCTGTGGTAGCATACATATCTGTGGTGGCATGCATACACTCCATTACTGTCTGAGATATCAAAAGTCTGCTTAATTTGAGACGTGGTTATTTTTAAAAGAATGTGAACTGTGGTAACACATGTACATGAAACTGCATGCATTGCAGGAATGTTTCCAGTTACGTGATAGAGGGTGTGCATCTTTCAAAGGAAGGGAGAAATACATAAAGGAGTGGCAGTTCCAAGAGGAAAAAAAAAAAAAAAGAAAGAAAAAGGTTTAATAAATTTAAAAAGCAAATACTTGCAATGAGAAAAAAATAAACATAACTTACAGTTGACCCTGGCCAGCTTTAATTTATGGGGTGAAAATGGGACACGCTCAAGCTATCTTATACAAGCATAACACTGAAAACCATACACACACATTTAGGACTCAATAAGTGCACTATTTACTAGACAGGTATTTTCATAACTATACTACATGCATATCTTATTTCGGTTTAACATTACTTTGACTACAATCAACTAATATCAGTTCAGAAAATATACACACACTGAATCATGGTATGCAGTGTCCAGAATAGAAATGAAAGCTTGTGAAATTACCTTGAAAACACTTCTTCAAAGTAAACTTGATACAGTGGGTAGTATTAGAGACATTGTTTTTTCAATAAGTAAACACCACAGTCTTAGTACCTAACACCTCATCAATATGACTATATAATACTGTTAAATGCACAAAATGACAGAAGAACAGTTAAACTAAAACATAATGAAGATGGAAAATTGCACAAAATGAAGCAATATGGAAAGAGTATTGCTTATTTGTTCATTCCATAAGAAGTACGAAATTATATAAAGCAGCTCTGCTACTCAGAGAAATCTCATAAGAGAGAATTTAAAATTGTTTTGTGGACCTGATGACCCCTAGATTTGACCTGTTTCCTTATGAAATTTGCTTCTAAAAAAAAAAAAGGAGAGCTCTGCTTTCTCCTCACACCATTCTGAAGTCTTTAATTAATTCAATTCAAAATGCAAAATTT
The DNA here is from genome assembly GCA_013400275.1 of Rhadina sibilatrix. Taxonomy (NCBI): domain Eukaryota; kingdom Metazoa; phylum Chordata; class Aves; order Passeriformes; family Phylloscopidae; genus Rhadina; species Rhadina sibilatrix. The sequence continues at coordinate 68,393 of VWYO01000345.1, forward strand.
TATCTAATAAAAAGATGACAGGATGAAATTCCTGAAAGAAAAATTCTGCTTCTAAATGTGCTTAGAAACAACCTCATATGCAACATTATTACGTAAAATATTGCAGCCACATGGGACCAAATAATGATTTTGTAAGTTCCATGGGGTGATACAAAAACCCAGATGGCATTAGACTTTACATCTTTGCAACTCATTTTGTTTTACGCATTTTACCACAACATATTTTGATAATACCAAATTAATATAAAAAACTAGTCACTGACATTCCTTAAAAGAAAATTAAACTGTGTCCCCTCAGATTTGTTCAGGAGAGGAACGAAGAAACAAGTTCCTTAAAAGAACCAAACTAACAAGGAAGTCATCATTTAGTACACTAAAGGTCAGCTCAGCGTGTTGAACTCAAAGGGAAAAGCTTGAAAGAAATTAAGCAAATTTGAAATTCTTTGATCTTTGTGGGAGCTAGCTACAAATTCTTGGTTGATAAGACCTCAAATGAAGATCGTTCCAGACAATAAGTTATGTTCTGACCATTAAGAAGTACATATTTGAACTCTCACAGATAGAATTATTCCATTATAATGTAACAAAGCATATTCTCCGTATGGTGTTTCTCATGTATTAAACATGACAGTGTAATGATTTGTGCACTGTTATTTCTGTAAAATTATGAGCTGCACATTCTCCCTGAACCAGTCCATGTCCTCTTCTTCAAACTTTCAAAATGTGTGTCAACAGCTGTTTTTGTTGAAAAACTCTCAAGGTTTTTGGATTTTGTTCTTTTGTTTTTTGGGGTTTTTTTTGTTTTTTTTTTTGTTTTTTTTCCTTCTTCAAAACCAGACATTTCTCATTAATAGAACAAACATTTAAAACATGACTAAAAGTGGTAGAATACTCTCCTGATTTAGTATCCCTGGGTGACTTTCAGAGTTTATATGATAAGAAATCTTGTACAGTTTGTGGACTTGATACAATCTTAAAGCAGCCTTACGATATGTGACATCTGATTGGGGCTGATTTTGCCAAGTTGCACCTTATTACCTTGAATTTTATCTAAGTCACCCTAATTCTACAAATTGGGGCTTACAGATAAAAAGAATGAGAACTGGACATAGAACTTGTATTTTTATCCAAAATATTTATTTAAATTCAGTACAACATCCTATGTATACCAAATTATTTTTCAGTATTGTAAGTAATAATGACTTCTTGGCTAAAAAAAGTCTACTTATGTCAAATTTTTTAGTAGCACATTTATTAATGAAAAAAAGAGCTAGAAAGAGGGGATGCCAACCAAGCTCTGGCTTTTATGGATGAAAACAACATTTATGAGAAGTGAAGTATACAACACTATAAACATAAGTTAACACTCTTAAAAAACATCAAGGTTGAAGTTATATTTTAAATAAATTTATGTCAAATAAAAGAAATTAGTAATTAATAAATACCAAAAAAATTCATATACAGTTTATTGAGTGCACTGATTTTCAAAATGCTACCTGCAAACTTGCTTGCTAAAACATACTGTATGACTGTATTTCACATTGTGACAAGGCAAACTTCCTAACTTCTTTGATATCAGTTTAACTCCACTCTAATTCTGTTTGAAGCTAAATGTTGATTCATGTTTTTTTCAAAGCTGACTCTTTTAAAAAAATGTCTATCCTTGAACAGCCTACTGACACATCTGGCAGAGTCACATGAATGCAGATGGAATTCTCACTGAGTAGACATGTTTAAGTGGAAAAATCAGCATTGTTAAATATTTGCAAGATCACTGGTAAGATGCTTTCTGCATTTTATGTAAATATGTCCTCATCAAAGGAGCAGGAATTTAACAAGGGTAAACTAAGTACTTGACTCACTAGAAGCTCATAAGGTCTGAATTTAGCACTGTAGTCAGATTAAGGTTTTCGTCACAGTGTGATAAATACTATTTAATCAACAATTTTAATCATCATGTTAGCTCATTAGAAATAGAGTTATATTTTGTTTTATTTTCTCAACATTTTTAAGCTGTTCATTCCTTTATGAAAGCAGCTATTACTCTGGAAATAGATGTTTTCTCAATACAGATTTTAACACACTTATGCTTATAAAGCACTGCCAATACTAGCAAAAACCAATTTTTTTTAAAAATGGGGACAAATATTTGTACAATTTATCGTGTACAACTAATACTTTGGGTTGTACAACAGACTTTTTTCTCCTCTTTACATAAGAAAACCCCAATGAAATATGATAGACCATCCATCATAACCTGATTTTGAAATATAGTCTCTGAGTCTTCTTTTGAACACCAGAATCTAACTTGCCCAAAGCAGACTGGGTTGTGCTGTTGCAAAAGGCATGAGATATTCTAACCAGACCAGAAATCTTGATCAAAGACATCTATAGTAACCTTAATTTCCAGACTCACAACGTGCAAAGACTATGATGAAATCCTCATTAGCTTATTTACTCAATTGTCTAGGTTTGGGAGAATAGAAATGCAAATTTAACATTAGTTATCAACACTGGTGAATTTTAACTCTTCACAGTTCATCCTCAAAACATGTCTGCCAGTTTCCTTGTATAAATTTGATTCAGTCCAGCTGAAAAAGGGACCATCTAATACATTTCTTGCCAAGGAAGAAGTCTGGATTTTTATACACAGGTGAATTTTCAATTTTAAGACCTAGTGCAGAATGGGAAACAATTTCACATACTGGCATTCCAGTGTAAATAGAGTTATAGCATTTAAAGATACTAAATATATGTCTAGTGTACATAATTCCTGCTATTCACCAGTCTGCTTTTATGACAGGGGATGTCTGAGGCATCACACTCTGAGACACCCTAAAGTAGCATGATAAGACTGCAGATAAGACTTCACAATAGTGTATGATCTACATCTATCCTTTGCCATATCTGTCAGCCTTGTATATCAGAGATACTATCATACATGTAAAATGGAACCAGATAGACACGTGGGCAACCTAATTAATTTCAGTCAAGCTCAAAAAGCAATTCAGCTTCTCAAATGCCACTGTCTTCTTTACTGTGGCCTGAATAACTCAAATAGTAATGAATATCACAGAATTACAGATTTGTGTTGAGGTTGGAAGGTGTCTTGTGAGATCATCTAGTCCAACCTTTCTGTTCACACGGGGCAATCTAGAGCAGATTTCCCAGAATTATGTCCAGGTTGGTTTAGTGTCTCTTCACAAGTGGAATTTCATAACCTACTAGGGCAGCATGCACTAATGTTTGACCACCCACACAGTAGAAATCTTTTTTCTTGCATTTAAGTGAGAGAAAAAGATCACTTTTTCTTTCAGTAGAGCCCGCTGGTAGGACGACAATGGCCACAACTGAAAATACAAGGAAGTATTTTCAGTTGTGGCCATTGTCCCTTGTCCTATCAGTGGGCTCTACTGAAAAGTGTCTGGCTGTCTCTTCTTTGTTATACAGCATCAGGTGTCTGTGTGTGCTAATAAGAACCTCCTGAGACATCTCTTCCCCTGGCTGAGTACTCCCAGTTCATTCAGCTTCTTCTCATGTGAGAGGCTTCAGTCCCTAAATCCTTCTTATACTTAAGAGCCCAGAACTGAACACAGTACTCAAGATATGTCTCACCAGTGCTGAGAAGAGGGGAAGGTTCACTGTCCTTGACCTGCTGGCAACATTCTTCAAAACACAGCCTCATACACTGTCAGCCTTCTTTGCTGCAAGGGTACACCACAGTCTTCTGGCCAGTTTCCTGTTTTCAGGACTCCAAGGTCTTTCTCTGATGAGCTACTTTCCAGCTGGTTTTATATGGGTGCCTGGGATTATAATTCTCCAGGTTCAGGACTTTGCATTTCCCCTTGCTGAACATCATGGGAATCCCCTCAGATCAATTCTTCATCCTGTCAAGGTCCCTCCAAACAGCAGGTCCTTTGTTTTATCAGCTACTTCTCACATTTTTTTTATCATCTGTGTACTTGCTGGGGGTTCACTCTGTCCTACTGTTCAGGTCATTAATGAAGGCATCAAACAGTATTGACCCCAGTACCAATCCCTGGGGTACACTACTAGTTGTTTGCCTCTAACTGGACTTTGTGCCACTCATCGTAACCTTCTGGGCCCAGCTGCTAAGTCAGTTTTCAACCTACATTGCTCTCCACCTACCTAACTTGTGATTTGTCATCTTGTCTATAAGGATGGTTTTGGAAACAGGGTCAAAGGCTTTACTAGAACCAATGCAAAGCACACTCACTGCTCTCCTGTTGTCCTCCAAGTTAATCACGTAATTGTGGAATGTTGGTTAAACATGATTTCCCCATTTGTAAATCCATGCTGACTATGCCCGGTTATGTTCCTGTCCTTTGTGTGTTTGGAGATGGTTTCGAGGATTAGTTGTTCCATCACCTTCCCAGGGACTGAGGGGGTTGACTAGCCTGTGGTTCCTCAAATCTTTTTTACCCTTCTTGAAGAATATTTTGCACCCAAACACTTGAATTTATGTGTCTTAATCTGTGCCTGAATTCCACTAGAGATGTAAAAATAGCAGGAAAACATAACTAAGCACACAGGGAATCAATCTGGTTATATAGCCCCCAAACACTATAACCTCTGTATTTCATTAAATAGCTTTTTATTACAAGGCACAGTTTATATTTAGTTGATATTCATCTGGCAAGAGACCCATGAGGCAGAAATTTCTTCCATACCCTATTGCCGTATAGCATCATATAACCTGTACCCAAATCCATGTAAAATATTGTTTGGGAAACAGAGAAGCTCCTATCACACTAATACACAATGAACTCCCTAGGAACTTTTCAATTGCATGTCTTTGGGTCACCTGCCTAATAAAGCCTTTCACTCTCTTACAGCAGTATGGCTACCCTTAAAGCAAAATGACTACAAAAACATGAGAAGATGAACTAAAAATTTAAATAAAAATAACAGACACTAGGATCGTTCATTTGATGTCATGATTGGAATCTTTGTATTGCTACACATTTATATGTAAAACACATTTTCTTGCTAAACATTAGAGCAGCACAATTTTTTTTTCACTCTTAAAAAAAAAAGTAAAAGGAAAAATATTCACTTGATCTCTTTACTGCAGCATCTGATTTTAACAAACCACAAAATTTCACAGTGCTCACTAGCACTCTTGAGAAATTATCTCCTCCCTGGTATTGGTACAGCTCTGAGATCACATCTTCATGGGATCTGAAGCACATGATTGGTGCCCTCGGGTTTTATGGTTACTTATGTCTGCAGACACTATTATCTGTCAAGTAACATTTCAGTTTAAGCTATTCTTTTTTCAATAAAAGTTGCAGCTTTGGTCTTTAAACCAGTTGTTAGCATGCTGTATATTGTGCTTTCACCTTCCTCAGTGGCACACACATTGTCCTGAGCATTTATACACAGCTTTAGTGTTCTTTTCCACAGCACAAACTGTGCAGCCATTAACGAATTACATGACCTCCTTAAACGAGGCAGGCCAAATTACACCCTCAAATACACAACCAAAACTTTCATCGGTTGCAGTCTCTCTAGATTCAATGGAAGGTGATCTCAGATTTGTATCTGAGGGCAGAATGTGACCCAGTGCATCCATTAACTGGCCTTAGTCTCTATAGCTCTTTATCAATTTGGGGAGGAAAGACACAGATTAATGGATGGGGAATGAAAGAGTGAAAAAAATGAGGTTCTTAAAGGTTTCTGATGAGCTAGGAAACTGAACACAACAACAGCTTAAAAAAAGATGCAGAAAAATGTTCAAATATTTAAAAGGTTAACACTTCTCATAGTCAACACTTCGAAATATTAAAATAATCATTTTAATTTATTAGTATTATATTATTATTAAAATTACATTTCTTATATTTCAGCTCAGGGAGAAAATTGCAATAAGGTTACGGGTTTTTTTGGATAAAATATAAGGCTTTGTCTCAGAATGGCTTGGGTTGGATGGGAGTTTAAAGATCATCTATTTGATATTTATCATCTAGTCTTGATGGATTTGGTTCTATTTATTTAAAGTAAAAAGCCAGCATATGCTGCAGTTACTAAGCCTCGTAAGGACTCAAAATTGAAATTCAAAGATAAGTTACATATAAAATAAAAATATCTTAAACTTTAACATAAGGTTTTGACAAAAAAATAGGTAGCTTAATGGATCCAGGTTTCTAACAGAAGTGAGTCTGACTTATATTCTGGGCAATCTGGGATACTTTAAAGCACTTTTTTTTGCAAGGAGATTGCCCTAATAAAACATTAAAAGAATAACAGCATGTTTTGTGCACTTCACTGTTCTGAAACACTTGGGCACTGTAAAATCTAGAAAACTGGTTACAATCATCAACCCAGACTGAAAATTCTGAAGGTGTTCAAAAGGGATATTCAGATAATCTGCTTAAACCTCAGACATGCACTTTGTTTGGAGGGCTGAAGTTAAACAATTTGATCCTTCATGGGTCACCAGGGAAACAAACAGGCATTTGTGTGAAATGACTCAAAAACTTCCCTCTTACCCATTCTTGGCTAGAGCCTTTAAACCGGTAAATCTTGGAACAATAAATTAACTTTTGCATTCACATTATGACAGTGAATTATTTTGGAGCCCTCACCTAAAAAAAGTAGTCTCTGCTGGTCCCAAAAGATGCCCAAAAAGAGAAACCACAAACCCCAGCCAGCCACAGAGTATGAGTTTGTCTTTAGCTCTCCTCTGTCAGGGTTCATTGTCCCCCACGCTTTTCCAGAGGTGAGCACTTAAGGCTACATTTTCTTGCATAAAGGAGCTCAGCTGAGGCTGAGCTCTGAGTCAATGCCCACTGCTGCACTAGAAAAGTGCTCCAGCAGAGAAAGAAACCCAGCAGCAAAGACCTCTTCCACTCCTTGTCAGGAATCTGGTGAACCTGCATGGTGAGCCAGTGGCCCTGCAGTAGTTGCTAGTTGTCAACCCCCAACCAGCTTGTTTTGTCCTCTTGTTACACACTACACTTGTATTAATAAAAAATGAAATAAAAACCTGTATGTTCCCACAGATGATGATCTACCTTTCAGAAACTATTGACGTTTACAGGAAAACAGGACAGTCCTTGTCTGTCTTACCACCTCTTCTGAATTTTCTGTTGCTGAGATGCAATGCTTTAGGAAGCTGCACCACAACAGCACTGAATATCTGCAGTATCATATCTGAATATCTGCAATATCATGCTGTACAGGAAGCATGAAAATTTTCAGTTAGAAAGGGTATTGGAGAGAGGATTGCATTGAGTTATTACAGATTCTAAAAACGTTGCTAAGGTCATTAATGCCCTCTCAATAGCAGAGTTATTCTCCATAAAAAGGAATAAACAAGGTAAAAACTTTAAAAAAATAAGTTGCTTTACCAAATTATTGTAGAGTGGAGTTCTAGCCATTATACTTGAGAAAAAAAGAATCATCTGCTTTAATAGATATTTCTAACAAGTGTTTCATATTTTTTTTAATTCTTACTAATTAGAACAAAACATTTATCACACCCCATTATGTTTAGACCTTTACCAACATTTGAATTTTAAGGAAAAAAATGCATCATTACAACCTTAACAACCTATCAAAAGTAAAGCAACACCAATTTAATTGTTTGTGAGGATTGTGCTCAAGGCAAAAAAAGAAACATTTAAAAGCTTGTTATAGAAATACATGTGGCTCAAGGTTTACAGTTTTTGGTTTCAAACATAAACATGTTTTCAAGGAAACCTTCATGCATTAAAGTATTTTCAATAGAATTACTGCCTTCAGTTTGTTTTCACACAAAATATGGGACTCTTTTCAAGTTAATGGATAAATTTGCTCATCTCTTTCTTTATTATCAGGCAAAGATAAATAAGTCTTTTTCATTCAATCTGCTGAGATAACTTGTGCCCATGCCGAAAGGTGATCTGTTCTAATCAACTTCGTGAAGTCTGATGGAATTACACTGAACATATTTCATACCTGACACAACTACAGAATGATACAGTTCAGGACAAACATTGGTGACCTGAATAATACATGACAGACAGATGACCGGGTGAGAAAAGTAATTTTTCACCTACACCACTTGAGTTTCTTTATTAAAAGCTGAGACATATTTGATGGAAAGAAGGCTGCTTTGCCAGCTAAAAGCTGGTGTGTTTTATTAATAGCTCAGTCAGTATTCCCTTGCCATTTTACTACTTGAAACATTATTTTGACAATAAAATACTACGTGTATCTAGTTTGCATGGAAAACACCATGGAAAATACCACAAACACTGCTAAAGAGAAAAATAAAGATTAAAGAAATTAAAATTGTTAATTATTTACCTTTAATTCTTAATAGATGCACATATTTTAAAATCAGAGTAAAAATTATCATGAAGGAGAAAGAGATCCAGGAAATAAAGCAACTACATAATCACAGGATTATATATATATCATATATCTGTAATATACAGAAATTATTTTTTCCATGAGCTTCCAAGTGATACAATACATTTTAAAAGAAATTTACTTTTCATAAAAGTCAAGTAAATTTGGCCTCAACAATACATTTTTTTTATGTGACTTAAACAGTGTTTTGTCAAGGAAGGTTAAGATTAGGACAAACAATAATATCTTCAAAGTTGGACCATGAAAAGGTGGACTGCCTCAAATATTTCTGTGCTTTAAGCCATACCAAGTTTTACACTTGGCTGTATTTTTCCTCTGCAGACAGCAGCCAGGATAAATAGTTCTCTACAAATCCATAATGTGTGACACCAGTGATCCAAAGGCTAGACAGAGACCACATGTTCATATTGTACTAATGACTCTTGTTTCATCAATTTAATAAGTGGGGACCTTCCACATATCACTGTTATCACGAACTATCAACAATCTCTTTTCTGTGCTCAAAGAAGCTTAAAACCTTAAATGAAATCTCAGAAACTTCTTGAGTTGTTGTTTTACTTGCTGTAATGGAAGAGCATACCATATATATTTAAACTTAATTTCTTCAGTTCTTTTTTCTATGGTAGCCTTTTGAAGCTAATTGAATGCACATGTCATATTAAAAATAGTCTAGAAGCTGGTGTGAGTTTAAATCTGAATACAAAACTGCTCATGGACCTAGCAAGCAAATATCACTATATAGTCATAAATATTTCACTTGAAAGAATAAGAGCTTGCTCTTTGATACTGGAAAATGCACAGAAAGTTACCTGAAAGAAATAAAAATAAGTAAGCAATGTATGATATTGGACAGATTTTGCTAACATTAGAAGAGTTACATATTTATTCATTTGCAAGCAGCTTTAGAGGTATAATGCTTAATTAAACTTAAAATAAATTAGACCAAACAGTAGTCGGAATTTGTCCTAGATCTGCAACTAGTTTTAAAATCCTCTCCTTTTCTACATATCAGTATATAACAGAAACACCCTTTTTCAATCAGAAAAATTAGCTTTTCAGACACGAGTAGAACAACAGCAAAGAAATTCTTTCCTCTCACATGCCAATAGTGCCTTTGTCATATCCAACTACAATACAGATTCCTTCATGTAAGTAAGCCTCAGTATCTCTCATGAAGCCCACAGGCCCTTCTAACTTGGATTAGTTTAGCTGAAGCTGAAGAAGGGGTTTTATCAAGTATAATATGTAGAGCATTATTTGACAAAAGTTGCACTGATATACTTTCCCAGATTGTGTTTCAATAGCTGCTTGTAACATTATTTAATAGGCCAAAACCATCACGATCAATTAATGTTGTGCAAAGATATCTTCAAGCTAATATTCAGAATAATACTTTAGATCACAAACTCTTGTTGTGACCAGACGGACTGCAATGCTCAAATGGTGACAGGGCTCTCCAGATCCAGGACAGCTACTGGGAAATCAGCGACAATATCGTTGGTGGGGTTTTCATGCTTATGCAGAACATAATATTTAAAAGCTCCCAGTGGTTTTCTGGATGAAAACTTGAGCCTAAATCTCCTACATCTTCAGCATCAAACATATGCACAAAGATGCACTTTTAAGTCAGAAAAAGAGACTGTTGGAAAACCCTTTATTATCAAAATTATACAAGCAAGTTAAAGCTTTTTTATTTCAAAGAATAGAATTCATCGGTTTCTGTATGTGCTCCTGTCAATGCTTTAGTTAAACAGAGTGAGGTGCAATTTTAAAACTTTCATAGCTTTGACAGTTCTTACCATAGCAGCCATGCCATTATGGACTGCTGTTTCTCTGACTTGAACAGAGATTCTTCACTGTAAAAAAATTAACAACACAAGAGTATTTTATTTGTGAAGATTAAGCCTAACTCCTTCTCAGCAACATGCAGATTTCATCTCAATTTGAACATGTCTTTCTGGAATGGAATATATAATGTATATCCTTCCATGTGAACAAAGGTTCATTAATTGAGCTTTTGAGAGTTTGCAACAGCAGTGACTAAGCTGAGATGTCTATGAGTTCCTCCAGGAGTCAAAGAAATCTCACATCAAGCCCTCATGCCCTCATGGATTAAAAA
>VWYO01000345.1:78916-94590 GCA_013400275.1 Rhadina sibilatrix
AAAAAGAAAACTCTCAACTCTCCTAGTGATCTTTGGAAGTCAAATATTTTTCCTGTTGTAAAACTGAATTTATATATACAGCAGAAATATGCAACTTCCTGTGAAATAGACAAGCTATATTACATTATACCAAATAACTGTCTAGAAAAAATAAATATTAAGTTAAAAATTTCTTGAGAGCAATTTGAGGACCAAACAGAAAGGATCCTCAGATCAAATCAGGCCCTGAGGTGTCCTGCAGACAGTCCTGGTGTACAATATGGTTTTAGAAGGCCATGCGCTGATAGAACAAAGGAAAATGGATTTTAACTGAATGAGGGTAAGTTTAAATTAGATATTTTAAAAAATATATTCATGCAGAAGATAGTGAGGCACTTGAACATGTTGCTCAGAGAAATTGTAGATGCCAGGCTGGATGGGGCTCTGAGCAATCCTATCTAATGGAGGTTCCCTACCTATGGCAGGGGTTGGAACCAGATGAACTTGGAAGTCCCTTCCAACCCAAACACTTCTAAGATTCTATGATGTGAAAGGATAGCAAAAATAATGAAATAAATACATTTAGGAGCATAACAAAATGTGCCCATTTTTTGTATTTTCAGTATTAGTCTTGGTGTTTTGGTGCTCCAATTGGATAACATAAATATCCATTGGGCATGTTGACATATCTTTTTTTCTACTGTTTTCAATTTGGCCTATGCTGGTCACTATTTAGTAGTTGCAAAAATGCTTGAAACCAGGAAGTCACAAGGAAGCCTCTTTCCACCTTCCATTAAGCATAGGACTGTGCTATTCCAAATATAATCCTTAATCTCTGAATCATTCTCTGTGTTTTCATTAGCTGCAAAGCTATACCTGTGCTATCACATTTTCATCACATAGTACCAGTGTTCCCACCATATTACCAGACAGTATCTAGTTCCCAGTTGCCATACAAGGAGCAGTCACCACTCCCTATTCCCATGATGGGATTCAGTCCAAGACTTGTAGAGGTTTCAAATTTTTGTGACACAACTTCATTTATGTTACTGAAGGTTGAGTTCTGACTTTGTATCAGAGGCAAGAGTAATACACTGATACAAAAATCTTCAGGTTATTGTAACTAAAACTCTCTAGCTGGAGACGGGTGGGGGGGGGAGGAGGGGGGGGGATTAAAAAAATGTTCAGAGAACACTTTGTGTCCTTTCCTCCTGTTGATCAGCAAGATGTAACAGTCTGTTACCATATAGTACAAGTTTCAAGACTTGTCTTCAACAAGTGCTGAGATCTTCGGAGCATTACACTTTACAAGTAGGCTTAACAGACTCCAATTCAGAACAGTGGCTGAACCTCATTTCTCAAGGTACTTCAGTGATTTTTTGCTTCTATGGTGTAGTTTAAAGCTGTTAAAAAGCAGCAGTGAAGAGCTTCATCAGAGTTTCTCTTCTTGGCAGAACTAAGCTTGTTTACCAGATTACTATTCCTTTCTTTTGATTTTTAGCTTTCATTTCTGTTCCTTTTTGGCTCTAGATTTGGTGTTGACTGACCTTTACTGTTATGCACTGCCAAGAAACCCAGTTGTGCTGTGTACCAGATTCTGAACTAGGAAGGGACTGTGTAGATACTTTAGCTACACCTGTGGACATTTTAACCAGTAGCTACTTACATAAACAACCACAGGGAAATTGTCTAGCTAAAAGAGATTCAGACTGAACTATCAACTACAAAATTGTCTTTTGAGTCTGTCTTCATCAGTTCAGTGGAGGAAAAATCAAACACCTGTTCCTTTATAAAACAATAAAATGCTTTAAAGGCTTTCAATATTCAGTCAATAGATACAATCTAGCATGTAAAGCAAGAAAAATAGTAACACCAGGTGCTCAAGGAATATCAGGTGCATTATGCAAACTGTTCATCAAAACACTTGCCAAAGAAAATCACAACCTTTTCCAACAAAATTTGTAATTCCTGCTCCTAGAGTTTGAAGAATGACATTTCTCTCTGCTGATACAGCCTTTGGTCTTTCTAGCTGCCCTCAATCTATACTAAGCAAGCAAATAAAATTAAAATTACAAAAAGTAAATGAATAAAGTAAATTTTCCATTTCCATTTCTCCTAGAGGGATTCATGTTACATGTATTTGATGTTTCTTCTCTTCTTAGGAATTAGCTTTCTCTTCCTGGTTTCTTCCTCCCAAGAGTAATGTTCAGATTACTGCATGCCCACATTAGAGAAAGAAAGTCTAACCCATGGTATAAATTTCTATAGACAGACAAGTTATCCCCGTAGTGTATGTCATGCCATAAAAACTCTCTTTTCATACAATTTTTGAAAAACATAATTTTTATTTTATTAATTCTGCCATTTGTAATAAAAACATTATCTTTTGAGAAAGGATATAAAATTAACCACTACTACAGAGAACTAGAGACTAGACAAAAAAGAGGAGAAAGAGACTTAGAGCAAAGAGGTTAAGTGTCCAATCATGCTAAGAGGGTGTAATTCCTAAAAGAGGAGGATTAAATTCCTAAAATTGTAAATCTCACAGATAATTAGCAAAAGACAATAGAAAAAGCTAAATTAACAAAAACAATTATCTATTTAAATAAAAATTAAATTTTCAGCTGTTTATATTTTGGACCAAATTGTGTTCTGTGATACAGTTCTGTAGGCTTCTATAAAAGCCAATAAATCAAACTAATATTAAAACATAACTGATAGGAGAAACTGACCCCTTGAAATCCATTGCCTCTTTAACTTTCCTCTCTCCTTTTGACAGTTAACTATAATTGTGAAGAATGTAGAGAAAATTTGCACATTTGAATGTAAATAAAATCACTGCAGAAAAAGAAATACGTATATGTATTCATCCCAAATTTCATAAGGCAGTGCAAAAGCACCATATGAAATTCCTACTTAAAGTTTCACTCTGAAAAGAGGTTCCTGCTCCCTTTTTTATCAATGCCTCAAAGTGTTTTGTTGATTTAATTGAAAAAAACACCACAGAAATCATGTAGCTTTGCAGACTGCCTACCAAAGGTGCACGGCTCCTACAATTTTTTCTGTAAAATGTTCTGATTCCATTCCAGAAACGGTAAAATTTTTTTCTCCTTTTTTTTTTTCTTTTCCTATTTGCTAAAATCATCTACTCCCTTGATATATAGAAGCCTATTTTTAATTTACTGTTCAAAATGATCATGATTGGAATTAACGTAAACCCAGGAGTGATATTGACATCAGGTTGAAGAGGTTTCTCAGCGCATGTTAAACCCTCTCCCTGTTGGTTAACACAAATATGCCATTCGGAGCACACTAAAGACTTAGGCCACTATATTAGCAGCACACATAATTTGATTTCTCTGAAGACGTCTCTCTTACTCAGGCCAAGTTTCTTCCCTATTTTTTTATTATTTTCTAAAAATCAGATGTTTTTTTTTTACTAAAAATGCAGCACCTGATACACTTTATATGCCTTTTTTTCCAAAATTTAGAGGGTTTCTGTCATCTGGTGTTCAAAATCCACATTCAATCCCTATCTCAGACACTCTAACTTCTTAACAATTATTTCGCTTTCATCCTCATTTGTATAAGTTTCTATTTGGTACTTAATCCTTCTACTACTTTTAGTGCTAATATGATGCAGTTCTCCATGATATTCTGTGCCTTTCCTTTAGTATGTCCAGCCAACATTCAGAAACACACAAATTTCCCCAGCACACCGGGATTTTTTTGCAGGCATGAACCAAAATATTTACTTAAATCAGGATCTTGAAAAACACAAATAATAGATTCACTGCATCTTTTAAACTGACTCTTTATTCTTAAATTCTTTTCTTTTTTCATGCCACTTTCAATCCTCATGTAAAATTTAATCAATCTGTCATCAAGGCTTCCAACCGCTCTTTCTTCATGAAGATTTCAGCAGCAGAACTCCTTGTTTCAGCATACTTGTCTTGTTATCATGCTTTCTCTCAGTGTGTTCATCTTCACAGAGCACTTTAACATGTTAGCAGTAATGATCTACGTCACTTCCTACGCTAATTTCTCTTTCAATCCTCCCAAATCCAAACCTTGTCCTTCTGGAGACCTCATTGAACAGAGTAACCTATTCATAGCCAAGACTTACTCCATAAATGTATTTTCTGTTCTTTTTTAGAAATGATGCCACACCAAAAGCTTTCCTTTAGGCTAGTTCTCTGTAGAGGGGAAACCAAAACCACATCAGGTCTAATCTCTTTGCTCTAACCAGGATGGTCTTACACATGTTTCCTGTCTAGGCTGCCAAAGGAGCATAGGAAAAACTGCACGATGGACTGAGCTGTCAGTGAGGGTCTTTCTGTGTCCTTCCCCACATTTCTTACCTGCATAATATGGAAACTGGACTCCTCCATACACTCCACTGTTCACTCAGATATTTAATAAGACTTCCAACTAAGTTCCAGCAAAAAAAAAATTGAGTTGCACAGAGAGTGAAGGAGATTTGAGATTTCCTATTATTTTCCTATGCTCTTCTGTTTCTGTGGACAGAGGGTTATGTGACTGTATGCAAGTCCAGCGTTTAATACAACAGACACTAATTTAAACTATATATATGAAGTGATGCATAAGTAAAGTTATGTAAATGTCACATTATGGTGAAAGAAGTCTCTATCCACAGAAAAACACATGGGTATATTCATAGCAAGTATGCACTTGATAGACTCTTCTGTGCAATATGGCTATTAAGAGACCAGAGTAAATAAATACAGAATTTGCAATATCATGGGGAAGAAAAAAAAAGAAAGAGAAAAAAAAAAAAGGAAGTATATACATTGGTGAAGATAGCTGCTTTTCCAAACAAAAATTCTATTTGTGGTGAGATTTTTTTTTGAATATTTTATCACTGGAGTACATGAAGGTGATGGTGACCTAAATATTATTTTTTTCCTATCCACAGGATGGACAATGTCCATCCCACACATGAGCTGGAAATCTTTCTGTTTGAGGAAATATTTGCTTAATTTTATGAGCTGTAGCTACATTGTTAATTCAGATCTGGTTCTTAAGTTTCCAGGGTAAGTGGTCACCTCAGGCTAATACTCTATGCTGTAGGTCTAGTAAACGAATAAGTACAGCTTTCCACTATACTATACCTGCCAGCTCTCAACCTTTTCATCTGATACATAGTTTATACAAATATTTCTAGTCACAGCATAAAGTCTTGTATTTATCTCAATTTGTATTCTTCACCCCCTCTTCTGCTGTATGTTGCAGTCCCTGGATATCCCATTTTAAAGCCCAGGACATGCAAAAAGAATGTAGTGGGGTTTTTTTGTTTGGTTTTGTTTTGTTTTTTTTTTTTTTTTTTTTTTTTTTTTTTTTTTTTTTTTAGAGGTGAAATAATCTATNTTTTTAGCTTAAGGGGAGAAAAATTCTAATTAAAAAGTGTAAATCCTTCTGTTACACATATTTTTAAAAAGGGGTTAACGCCAACACTCACAATTTTCCGAGAACTATTCCTCCAGCTACTGTGTGTACTACATAAGGGAGCAGAGCCAGTTTTAGCCACTTATGAAACTCAGTGTATTTGCAGAGGGGCCAAATACA
Organism: Rhadina sibilatrix; assembly: GCA_013400275.1. Lineage (NCBI taxonomy): Eukaryota > Metazoa > Chordata > Aves > Passeriformes > Phylloscopidae > Rhadina > Rhadina sibilatrix. Next base: position 84,482 of record VWYO01000345.1, read on the forward strand.
ACAATCAACTGTATGAACTGCAGAAACCTCCAGCAATCCAGTGGTGAAACAGCTGGATTTGAGCCATTTTTCCATTTAAATGTAAGGAGAAGTAGTGGGACTTATACTCTTTGCACTCTGAGCTTGCACAAGTTTCCTGTGTATATTTTCTTTATTTAAGGAAGTTTTAAAAATAAAAAAGTGAAAAAAAAACCCCCAAAAATAGAAACTGCACCAGTAAGTCAGTAGCTACTTATGATAATGGGGAGCTCTTTCATGCAAAAAGTATTTTTGAGAAGTGAAATAACTCTGGCTGTAACATACATACAGTTTCTACCTCTCTTTAGCTAGACTAAGATGAAAAGATGACAACATATAATTTCTTTCTTCTAATCTAAGGGAAACAGCAGGCTTCCCCTGACTCTGATTAGGTCCCAGTGCTTGAGCATAGTTCACCAAAATACATTTGTTTACTTTACACAACCTTATTTGGTATTGTAATTCTAAAATCTGAAAACATAGGTGGGTGGAAAACCAGAAAAGTATTGAAATCCTTTCTCCTCCAACACCTAGATTTCTTCCACAATCTCCAAGAAATAACCTTCTTAATTTTCTTCATGAAGATAATTTATGTTGACATGATATGTCTTTCTTCAACTGTAGTGAAACCTGAGCTACTAATTAAAAGCTTATTCTCTTCCCCCAAATTCAGCAAAGCTGAACTGGCAGTATTAAGATTTCAAAGGGAATACACAGTGAATGGAACAGAAAAAAAAAAGGCAGTGTGCTCCCAAAATTAAAAAAAACACCATCACAAAAAAAGACTCCTGCAATGACAGAAGCAACAAGGGAACTGCTACTGTAGTGCAACATAAGATTTTTGAGATTGTTCTATATTAAGCAATCCCCTTTGGCCTGTATTTTTTACGTTCTTTGACAACCACGTTCCTGATACTCAACTTTAAGAATAAAGACATTCAAAATTTCCCTCAAATCAGAGAGAAACAGTAACCACAGATTTTGTCAGTTTCAAAAGCAAACTCCAAGATCAATGCATTTCAAAATACGCCAAATGGTTTGTCTGTCTGCAGCTGGATCAACCCATTCTCATAATTTATTTGTTTTTTATTATTTGGAAAGCAAAATGTGAAAGATTTAATGTGGTCACATTTGCCATATTTATTAACATTATAGAGTACTTGCAATTAATTTTAGGTGTGAGGTTGACTAAATGTCATCATTTGCTCTACTTGAGTTATATTCCATCAAAGTAAACAGTCATTTGATGAAATTTGAGATCCAAAGTACTTTTACATATTTTTTTTCTAAGGGAGTGACTCCTCAAAGCATACTCTCAGTCAATGACTATTCCTCTTTTCTATCTCCTCTTTCCTCCACCATAACGTATCCTAAAAACATACCAGTGAGACACAAGGATTCTTGCCCTCAGACTTCAAGATCTACCTCTGTGCATGACATGTTGGCTTGGGTTGTGGAGCCAGGGGTGTGTATTCTATTTCAGTTGTTAAAAGCAGTTGGGGAGATGTTTTTTCTTTATCTCTTGTATCTCTGGGGGGAGAGGGCCGGATGCCTTCTGATTATGGGCCATTAACATCTCCCCAAACAATACCCTCCCCAAAGCAGTGCATCAACATTCCATCATCCTATTGTGAGATGCATCTCATCCCCCCCGTAGTGGGAGGAGCCAAGCATTCCTACCTGGATAAAAACTGAGACACAGGAACACGAAAACCTCTAGCTTCACCCGATTTCTGGGAGGAAGACCGGACCCCATCTCACCATCACCAGACCCCTTCTCACCACCCCTGGACCCTTTTGCTACAGGGTCATCTCTACTTCTCCAGAACCACATCTGCCACTCCAGGAGTACTCACTTTTGGACTGCTTTCAACACCCTGACCAGCAGGGTGTCAGGCTGTAGCTCTGACTCTGTCAGGGTTTCTAGGACTGTTGTTTGTTTGCTAGTTTGGTTGGGTGGTTTTGTTTTCTACTACATTTGTATTGTTAATATTCCTAGTAAAGAACTGTTATTCCTATTCCCAAATCTTTGCCTGAAAGCCCTTAATTACAAAATTTTAATTTGGCGGGGGTGAGGGGTTTACATTCTTCGTTCTAAGGGAAACCCCAGCTTTCCCTGGCAGATACCTGTCTTTCCAAACCAAGACACATGTAGCACTCAATGCAATGCAAGACCTTATATAGGCCTTTGCTGGACCTTTAGATCAATGAGCAATCAAATGCAGTATTTTGTATTTTAGGGCTTCATGACTAGACTAGATCATCTGGTCTTATATTCTCTTTTTAGGTGGGACCAAACACTGCATACCAAGTGCACTAAAAAATGCTAAGTATATTGGCTGAACAAGGACTTGATTTCTACTGATTTCCAGTTTTCCTTTCAATTTGTTTTCTCTGGATAAAACACTGGGATGACAAATAATGTTCATCAGTAATAAGTAAAGAACTAGTTTTCAGTCTAATATTCCTTTTTCTTTGGAAAAACACAAGAAAGAAATTGAATTCTTTGAAAAAACCCTAAATAATGAATAAGGACTAAGATTTCCAAAGTACCTCAATATACAATAGCCTCTTTTTAGGCATCAGAAAAAGTCTGAATTTCCTGAAGAGTATCACTCCTGATAAGTAAACCAAATGAAAATCCAGATGTCTTTGAGGTTTCAGTACATCCACTGAAATTTCCCAAAGAGGATGAAACAGAACATAAACAAAGCAGGAAGAATGAAGAAGACTTCCAAAACCACACAAAAAAGATGCAGATTTTTTAAAAACTAGTTTAAATCTCCAACAAAATCAATAAAGAAGTGAACTGGAAAGGGATGCATGGATGCAGACTGCAATGGTCTTCATGGAGGCCTTTGTGGTTCAGATGAACAGTAATGAGAATTTAAAAAAAAAAAAAAATAAAAGGAAATCTGTTAAGTTGCAGTGTGACAAATGCTGCCAATACTGGCCTCTTGCAGTAGCCAGTTCAAGCTATGTTAATGGCAGCTAAAGCATGACCATTTATGATCCTGATAGAGGAAAAACTAGGATGAGTTATACTCCTGCCCTTGCACATAAGGGTCAGACTGGAAATGATTTGGCTTAGGTGATTGTCTCTTCCGAAAATAGTAGGTTTCTAACTAAATCCTAATAATGCAAACATAAAGGCTGTTAATGTACTTATTAGCCATCACAAAATGCATTTCACATTGGATGGTTACAATACATTATATCAGCAGCAATCACACCTCTGTAATAACAGTAGCAGTTCATTTAAGGAGAGCAAGTATAGCTCTTCTTCCAACCCATTATGTGAACATGATGAATGATGATGGCACTAGACTCATATGGGAGGGAACTGGAGCTGGAAGGTGAAAGAACTGTCTTTGTGAAAAATAGATGGAGTAGCACATCTATAGGCATATCTAGGTATACTCAGGTATGAATATTTGAAAAAAACACTAGAATTAAAAGGCACCTCCAGAACCAGACAAAAACAGTTTAAAGTTGAAACAAAAGCAGTTTAAAGTTGAAACAGAAAAAATCTTCAAGTGAACTATATTCAATTTCAGGATTAAAAAACAAAAAAAAAAATAAATGTGAGGAATAAGAGTAAGGAAATAATAAATGAAACATGTTTTAAGTCTCAGCTTTGGAACCAACCTATTCACAAGGGTCAGTTTTTCATAGTCTTCACACTTGAGCTTGGGCTCACGGAACAGTGGGTGATATTTGAACAGCATATAAGGCTGAAACCCAGGTCTTGTGCCTCCAAACTCGATCAGAACTGTGCTGTTATTTAGCTAAAAAATAGGTGGTTGTAATAAAAATAAATTTGTGGCACAACAAGTAGTCAAGAAGCATAGGTTATATTCAAGGTTATTTGAATTAATAAGCATTAACTATAAGGGTTTTGCTTCCTATTCAGAAGTTGATATAATTTACAGAGGTGAGGAGGACATCTGAATGCAGAGGCTTATCTTCTGTTGTCACTAGAGAAGCTGAACTCTGAAGTTGGTGTCTCTGAAAAGTTCACATGGTTCTGGAGATTCCTAGGGATCACAAATCTCTTTTCATGTGAGAGGACAGTGCATATTTTACTGACAACAAAGTGATGAGGAGCACAATTGAAACTTTGCAAGAGAAGGAACGTGGAAAATAAACAACACTCCCACACAAAGACAGAGGTGGAGTGGCCAAGGTGGATTCTTTATGGCACTCAGATTTATCTTTTTGGCACACACTTTAATGTCCCTCAGAGCTGCACTGCAATGGCATCATGTATTGAGGTTCTTCTCATACTGATTTACCTTTTCTTCCATTCCTAATTATTTGTGCCTTTGTTATCAGGGATAAAATGCTAATGTTTTATAGATGATTAACACATATAATGCTGTCTTTGTATAGGTATTCCTTCATACAGAGGACTTAATTCCTTGAAAGGATCGTACCCCATAATCCTTGCAAAATTCAGGATAAAATTGATGAAACAACAGTCTCATTTGATAAATTGATAAACTGATAAAACAACTCGCATATGCATCTGCACACATGCCAAGTTCTTAGCTAGTATTACCCAAACAATCGGGATTTAACAGCAATGAGTACTGCATTCTGCATGGGAAATGAAGTTACTTGGAAAACAAAGACAGAAGGGAGGACACCATAATTCCCGAATTTATTTGAAAATGCTATATATGAGGGCATATCATGTACTTTGGGATGTGCACTGTCAAGCAGGACATTTTCTAGGGAAACCTCATGGTACTGATTAACCCCAAGGCCCGAATGATTTAGCAGTGCTTCTTGAGTGACTTTGCACTGTCGTATGGTCCTACCCTCCAAAGGAGCCCCTATTTCACTCTCTGCCACTTGTGTCTGTCAAAAGCCCACTACTGTTCACTGCAGAGTACATCTTTGCCATCCAGAATTAGTAAGGAGAAATGGCTCTGAAATTTGGATTAGCTTAATTAATTTTCTCATGTGTATTATGTTTCTGTTATACATATGTATCTTCAATTATGTGAATGAACACCTCTTTACAATCTATATTTCTTCAGAATACGTATTTCAAAATCCTGTTGCGGAAAGCCAAGTCATCTATTAAAAATCTAAAGAAAAAATAACAAATTTATTTTTCTCTAAGAAAAAATTTATATATTTTCCACATAACACAGATTTAACAAGCTGTAACAAAAAAACCCAACGAAATCCTAAGAGTTTGCTTGCTTGTATTTGTTCTTATGCAAAATAAAATTATTTGTAGACAGAGAACAAGCTAATATAAAATAAATCTTTCCTAACTGCTTTGGCAAGTTGTACCACCAAGCTTCAGTTTAAACCTAAACCAGAAACATATAGACATATGCCTACACAGAGGTATTATCATCAACAACAATAATAAAAACAATATTATCTGAGACCCAAAAATTGTTGAAGGCAAAATAGCTCAAATGATTCTTAATGCCTTTCAGGCACATCTGAATCAAATAAGGTAATTATTCTTTAAAATGCTTACACAAAGTCTGATTTGCATGCTAGTAATTGCTATGCCTTGTGGCATCTAGCAATTGACACAGCAATGATTTTAATTATTGTAATTTCATCAGTATAAATACTTCAAAGTTATGCAAATAGTACCTCATAATCCACATAGACAGTTCAGAGTATTTGATTTACTAGTCTTGTAAGGCTCTTTGTCTATGCAGTTTACTCTCAGATGTGACTGTGCATTGCAATTGAAGCCTTTCACTCACATCAAAGCTCTAAATCATAACAAGATGAACTAATTTTACAAAGACTGACACTTCAAACATTAACTTGCAAATACAATTATAAGATGAAATATATAAAGGACTTTACTAGGATATCATCTGGCATGGATACCTGCAGCTAATCATATCTAATGTTTTCTATGACAGTGGTAAGCAATGATATTGCAAGACCAAGTGCCTTGGTGTGAACAATTACAGCCACTCTTGCTTCTGAACAGCTGTGTAAAAGTACTTTATCTTGTTCTACCATTTAAAAGTTTTGTATTCAAAGTGTATTAAAAAAGAAAACAAAACTTGGGCATTTTTTTAATAGAGTAGGGGAAACACTGTTCATTCACATTACTGCTTCAGACATGGAAAAATAAATGTATCACAGGTAGCATTTTCATGTTGATAATAACACAAAGTACATCAGAGTGAATGCATCTAAAATCAATATCGATGACAATTAAGGGAGGGGAGGGGAAAAAAGTTGTGCTGTCATCAACTTATCTTTTATTTACAGAAACCTTTCCAAGCCCATGTTTCAGATGCTGGCCAGATGTTCAGATGCTGTAAATCACAGTTTTCAATAAAACTTAGGTGTTTAAAAACAGCTCTCTTCCTTTAGATACCATCTGCATCAAATGCACAAACAAAAAAGTTGAATATCCAGAACAACAAATTTGAAAACCACTGTTCACCATCAATATTTACAAAGCTGTCACTAATACTCGTTTTACAGAACACCTGAAGTACAGCACTAGTTATCCCAGTTCAAGATCCATGTGTGCTGAATGAAAAAAGAATCAGACCTGTCACTTTTTTCCTTTTTTTCAGTTGATTTATATTACAGTACCCTGAAGAGTAGAGGTAAACAAAATTGGAAGAAGATCACCTACAAAGAAAAACTTCAGAGGTGCTCTGCATGCGCAGGTATCTTGGAGGGACTTTGATGCCTGACCTGACAAGAAGTATATGTTGAGAGAACGTGGTAATGGCCAGAGGTAAGTCACTAAATAAAGATATAGTGGGCAGTTTAAGGTAGAGGTGACCTTATAATCAGAGATAAATTTTCCAAACCAGAAAACTAAAGAAGTATTTCAACAACTTCTTTAGAAAAACTGCCATTGAATTTCTTTATATCTTATTGATTGCATAGTATTTATAATTTAATCTTGTAAAGTAGAAAGTACAAATGGAAAAGAGGAAAAATAAGAACTCTCAAAATGAAGAAACAGCCTTTATATAAGTAAACTTAATTTGGGAAAACAGATTTAAGCCAAAATATGAGGAAGGGCTGTTTGGAGAAAGTATATAGGGAACAATTAACTCTTACACTAAAAGAATGAAAAAACAGCTGATGAAAAATAGGATAAAAGAGATTTAAAGTGAACTTTTTTTTTTTTTTAATCCAATGTGTCTTTAACAGGCAGAAACCTTTGCCTCAGAATTTTTTAAAAGCAGATGTAATAAATGGGCTAAAAAATACTTGTTTATAGAAAAGGGGACTGTCCAAAAGTATAAACACTGGCTAGGATTCAGAGGCAGACCCCGGAGGTCCCTAGGGGACTAAGTGCTGGAACTAGAAAAATACTGCCTCCATAATCACCATTTCTCTTTTATTTGCGCAGTACTTGCTACCAGCCACTGTCACAGATGGGAAACTGGCACAGAGCAACTGTTCTGAGAATTCAACAAAAGTCAGTGATTGTAGTAGTTTGCAAAATGGTAAGCATATAAAATCACAAAGTGTAAAAATTAGCATGGAAACAGTGTATCTTAAAAGAATGTATAACCCAGTCTGTTTGTGGAATGTGCTTACACATTTAAATGTAACTTTGGCTCCCACTATTGCTCCAGCAGAAACAAGAGGAAGCTGACACAGGAAAAAAGCAGGATGTCAACATCAAGCATTTCAGCCAAGTTGTAGCCTACACAGGTATAGAATGACTTGCAAATCCACCTCATGTAAGAAAAGGGAGGGAATCACTTGAAAGGAAACACAGAAAATCAGACAGCAGCATGAACAGCTAAATAAATTCCACACAACAAACAATGAAACACTGAATGATAACAATGTTGAATCGCACTACATAAGAGCACTGTGATGGAAGTGACATACCAATGGAATCACATGTAAGAAACTGATAACGTCACAAAACAGAATCAGCTTTACATTTGCTACTAGCTGCAATTATTTCAGATGTTAATCTTTTTTTTTTTTTATTTGATTCACTGACTCACATCTCATTACTGTTTTAGTAAATTTCCTTCAGTGGATGAGGATATTAAATGGCTTAATAACATAAAAAATATTTCAGTGGGAGGAAGTAACTTCCTATGTCTCTTCCTGACTTTCATGTGGAAGCAAAATAATTAATCATAAATATATAGCTGATTGTTCAATATATGTTTCAATGAATAAACACAAAATATTAAATTAATAAAAATGTAATTTGCACTTAAATCTCCATTCCCACATTGAAGTGGATTTTTTTTTTCCACACCTCCTACCTGCTTTCAGCACAAAAATCAATGATGGCTGTAGTAGGCTATTGTACAACCTGGATAAAATCATCTGTTCAAGAATTCTCAGTATTGTGAGCAATAAAATATTTCATACCTTATAAAAATACAGAAAATATATAAAAAAAAATTTGTAGATTAGATGACCCAAACTATTTTTCATCCCAGTAAGCAGTCCTTCAACAACAAATGGAAAATAGAGTGAAAAAGTTCTAAGGGAAAATTTTACTGTCAGTATCACTGCTGCAACAAAGGGCAGAAGTCATTGCATTTCCATAACTCCTGCACTGGTACTTTTCCAGCCGTTATAAGTTTTTGGAAAATAAACCAAAATGCTATTACTGCCAGACTAGTACTAAGAAATCAATATACACAAAATATAATTTCCATGCAACTCAAAGGATGCAATATACATACCTGGGATGTGCTTTTTGGGAGCGGAAAGATGTATGACTTGCTAAAATGTATTAAAAAATCCACAAAACCTAATAGAATTCAAGTTTAATTTTTAACCTCTTGACTTTACTTTCTGTTAATTAACATTGGAATCCCATCCAAAAGTATTTGCACAACATTCATTTGCTAATAAATTAAATAATCTCAACTATTTCTGGGAACAGTACATCCTTACAGTCTGAGAAGTATGTGTTCCAGAAATATTTTTCTTGTAACTATTAAAAGTGACTTGGAGCGTGATTAAAAACCATGTAACACTACATTCAAATTAAACACATTGGTAATTAGATTCACATGTGTTTAGAGCAACACAATAAACCAGTATGCACATAAATATTTATATGATGAAACCAAAGTAAACAAGCAACAGCGGAAGGAGAACAGGATGGAAATTGAAACATTACAGCCTTTATATTATACCACACAGTACATTGACACCCATAAGAAGAGTTAGTTAGTGTTCAGTATTGCAAAGTATGCTACATTAGTTTATGAAGACTTAAAAAAATCTGTTCTTGCAGCTATGGTAAAAACCACAAGTTGTAGTATTAGTAATTACAGAGTCATGTAATGAAATAGAAACCAGCCCCAAAAACACTGTTAAAAACTTAGTTTTTTACTTGTTCGCCTCTACAAATCCCAGTAAGTGCTTCAGTTTTTGCTCAAAGTCATTTTGTCTTACATGAGGCCTGAGTGTTTTAAGTTCTGTGATTCACTTATTTAGGGAGAGGAAAATTGAGCCATTGATAGCATAGGCCAGGAGGTCCATGTAAACCTGGTGATCAGTAATTTGCACTCTACAGTTTCCCAGGAATAATCTAAGGAATTGTCAAAACAAAAGGAAAAAAGTGGTTGTGGTTTTTTTTTACTAAAAGGTCTCACTGTGAAAAAAAATCCAAACAAAAACCAAATCAATCAACCAACCACGAAAAAAAAAACCCAAACCAAATAAATAAACATAAAATATCTTTCCACAGATCACTCTCCATGAAAGAAAACTACCTGCAATATTTTAATTTAAAATTCATAATGTAGATCAAGTGTTCCACCACGTAACTTTCTTTTATTCTCGCCACCACATAAACACTACAATGAAATACTTAATTGCTACCAAAAAACCCAAAACAAAACAANTCTTTATTTGAGAAATACACAATGACATTGATCCAGGTTAGGAAAATGAGCAAACTTCACTCTGTCCCTTTTTTATAGGTTTCCCAAATTCAAGCAGACTTATTAAGGGTTAGTTACAAAACCTTCAGAATAAACAATAATTTTAAGAGGGAGAGTAAAAGAAGCAACATTCTTCCCAGCAGCTCCACATTTTGACTTTGTCATGTAAGAGATGAAAACTAAAAAAAAAAAAAA